>JACEFZ010013715.1:337500-342500 GCA_014155875.1 Cepaea nemoralis
CGACAGAGCTGATCGATTGGCTAAGGAAGGAGCACAAGAAGAACAACCAGATGTGCCTATTACATACCACCAAAAGAAAAGAATGATCAAATCAGTCAGAAGGCCACCAAACCTTACTCAAGACGACTACCACGATATGGACAGACCAGAACAGGTCATTCTTCTGCGCCTCAGAACAGGACACAATAGATTACGCAACCACATGTATACAAAATTCAAGATTGGTGACTCAGCCATGTGCACATGTGGTTTGGCGTCGCAGACAACAGAGCACATACTCCAGGATTGCCCAAACTACAACATATCCAGGCGAACCTTCTGGCCTAGAGAGACAACAGTGGAAGATAAACTCTATGGACCGCTGAATGAACTAAAAAAGACTGTTAGATTCATACAAGAGACAACATTGCAGTTATAAACATATTTTAGGCGAACGAAAGAAGAAGAAGAAGAAGAAGAAGAAGAAGAAGAAGAAGAAGAAGAAGAAGAAGAAGAAGAAGAAGAAGAAGAAGAAGAAGAAGAAGAAGAAGAAGAAGAAGATTAGTGAACTATGAAATGGCCTTGGTCAGCATTGATAGGGACATTCTTTTGAAATGGTTGATTCACAATGCGATCCCACAGAAAATCATATACTTAATGAGAGCAACATATAAAGACATTTTTTTGCGCTCGCTCGCTTTGAACTCAAGCGTAGTCCATGCACACTATTTTTAAAGCAGTGATGGACTGGATTTTGCGTGTGGGTTAGCTTTCCCTATTAGCAGTGTCCCTCGCTATCAGGCGAACCCACTCCGTCTTCAGAGGTACTTGTACAGGCCAATATATACAAAGACATGAAATGTGCAGTTCATCGTGTAGGAAAACTAACAGATGTATTTAAAATAAGCGATGATGTGAGACGCAGATGCCTTTAACTTTATTAATCTTACTGGCTGTACATTGGAATTCGAAGTCAGTAATAGCAACTGCCGGAGACGGAGTTCAGTGGAATCTAACAGAGCAACTTGATGATCTGGACTTCGCTGTTGATGTTGCCCTCCTGTCCCACACATAACATCAAATACAAGATAAACAAAACCTACTTGATTTAAGGTCACAACAACTCGATCTAATTATTCTTAGGGGAAGGGCTGAGACAATGAGAAAACAAGGAAACGAGAGCCTGATCTCTCTTGGTGAAACCTAATTTCAAGAAGTGGAATCCACGTGGAGAGCCACGATAGCATAGTTTCTAGGTCATATGTTCAATCCCCAATATTAGGAAATTTGAAGAAGTCAGAGGAAATTAAACTCGGCATCAAACTTTGAGTGCTTAACCCTAACGCTATAGAAGCAATGCCGTATGGTTCGTGAACCTCGATAGCATAGTTTCTAGGTCAAATGTTTCATCCCCAATACTAGAAAATTTGTGGAGGTCAAGGGAAATTAAATTTAGCACCAAACTTTGAGTTAATTAATTAGTTAGTTAGTTAGTTATTTAGCTACGCTAGTTAGTTAGTTAGTTAGTTAGTTAGTTAGTTAGTTAGTTAGTTAGTTAGTTAGTCACGGTTCCGACTTCACGGCAACGGGTCGTCCCCATTATGCTCCGTTCCTGTCCCAGTGAATATCACACGAAATGCTCCTCACTGCCTATTGTGAGAAGTGGAACAGACAGGAGTCTCGGCAAGCCAACAGCCCGCACAGGTAAACTGTGCATAATGCCACCGCCAGAATGCCAACACAAAAGTCCTCCAAGTAAATGTACAGTTCATTTCCTCCGAAGTCGGAGAGTATCTGCCAGCACGGCGAGGATACACCAGTCTGCACACCAATAAGTCAGACATGGGACATCGGATACTCACGCAAACCTCAGTCCGGTATGACATCACACTGATGTTGGACAACAGGATGTCTGCATCCGACATACAGGACTTCGCGCTGGAGATCACAGCCAGCGAACATAAGCAAGCAGTACAGTTCATCGTCGATGGAATCGACAGTCACCAAAAAGACTTCATTGACCTGGCTTTTATCCCACATGGCTCGGTCTCTTTCCACAGGGCGACCCGCCAAAATAGCAGCACAAAGCACGAACTCCGTAGCTCTAGCGACGACTCTCAGGAGTCTCCTGAAGAATACACTCGTGAACCGAAAAGGCAAATCAGTCAATTCAGCGACAGCCGGCCATTGTTCCGAACATGCAGTTCACAGTGCAAACAACAGCTGACAAATGTAAAAGCATTACACACGAATTTCACAGCTCACAGTGTGGCGTCACGCACTCATTCAGTAGCAGGGCGACGGAACCTTACTAAACTTTGAGTATTGAACCCTACGCTAAAGAAGCAATACTGTATGGTTAAGGAGCCGCGATAGCATAGTTTCTAGGTCATATATCCCCATCGGGAAGGATTCGATTTTTTAAAATTGACCTTGGCTCCTTGTTTTCCCCTGCCGAAAATAGGTACCAGGAATGCTTTGGGGAGTAAAGGTGACCGTCGTTATATTAACCACATCACACACCGAGTGCTGGCTGGCTTTAAAATATGGATCTAGCACTAAATTCCAATGCGCCTTTAAGCGGTATTTTTCTAATATTTAGTTGCATGTCCTTCACAAGATGTTGCAGTCAATCCCAGCATTTTGGTTGTTCTTAATTCCTGGGCAAGTTTTACCTTCAGCAGTTTAAGCGATAAACAGGTCCTTTACTTACTTACTCTCTTGCTGACTGATTGACTGACTGACTGACTGACTAACTGACTGACTGACCTACTCTCTTACTTACTTACTTACTTACTTACTTACTTACATACTGACTGACTGACTGACTGACCTACTCTCTTACTTACTTACTTACTTACTTAATTACATACTGACTGACTGACTGACTGACTTATTTACTTACTTACTTACTTACTTAATTACATACTGACTGACTGACTGACTGACTGACTTACTTACTTACTTAATTGTTGTTTGTCCATCAAGAATGATGATGACCATTCATTTCATCCAGTGGGGTTGAAGGTATGGAGCCGTGGGTTCTAAGATGGCTGATAAGGCCTATTTTGGCTCGAAATGTTCTTTGACATTGTGGGCAAAGAATGCTTGACGTCTCTGGAGGAGGATTTCTTGCAGTGGTTTTTCTGTCCTGCCTTTTCTTCACAGCTCTTGCAGTCCTGGTTGCCTCGCATATGACTGCACCTTTGCGTAATGATGCACGCCACGAATTTCGGTCTCTGGCTGCAGCCTCCCTGGTGTCATGACGAATTCCAAAAGCATTCAGTGAAATTTTCAGAGTGTCTTTAAAGCGTTTCCTCTGGCCACCTTGGGAGCGTTTACCACAACGCAGTTCGCTGTAAAAAAATTCGTTTAGGGAGCCTGTGATCTGGCATGCGAGTCAAGTGACCAGCCCAGCGAATCTGATTCTTCATCAGTATAGTGTGGATACTGGGCATGGATGCTCTTTCTAGGACTTCAGTGTCTGGAATCTTGTCTTGCCATTTAATCTTCAGTAGCTTCCTTAGGCAGACTGTGTGGAAGTGGTTTAATTTCCTAGCGTGTCGCTGATAAACAGTTTAGATTTCACAAGCATATAGCAGTGTGGATAATACAACTGCTTTGTATACTTTTAGCTTTGTTTGCAGGCTTATTCCAGTTCTGTCCCATACATTCTTGTACAGTCTGCCAAAGGCCGCACTGGCCTTGGAGATTCTTGCATTCACTTCGTCATCAATTGTGGCAGCTTGTGACACAGTGCTGCCAAGATAGGTGAATTTGTCCACAACACTTAGTCTATGATCATTCACTTTGATATTCGGCACAGTGTGATTATTCCCTAGAGCTGGCTGGTACATAACTACAGTCTTCTCCAAGTTGATATTGAGCCCAAAGTTGGCACAAGCATGTGATGTTGCATGGCCGCCTCTGAGTTGGCGTATAGAGCGCAATCATCAGCAAACAGGAGCTCTCTGACGGTGCCGCTGTTAATTTTGGTTTTAGCTTTCAGCCTTCTGAGATTGAAATAATACTTAATTACATACTGACAAACTGACAGACTAAATGACTGACTGACTGACCGACTGACTTACTTACTTACTTACTGACTGACTGACTTACTTACTTAATGACTGACTGACTGACTTGCTTACTTACTTACGTACTTACTTACTGACTGACTGACTGACTGATTTACTTACGTACTTACTTACTTACTTACTTAATTACATACTGACTGACTGACTGACTGACCTACTCTCTTACTTACTTACTTAGTTAATTACATACTGACTGAATGACTGACTGACTGACTGACTTACTTACTTACTTAATTACTTACTTACTTACTTAATTACTTAATTACTTACTTAATTACATACTGACTGACTGAATGACTGACTGACCCACTCTCTTACTTACTTACTTACTTACTTACTTACTTACTTAATTACATACTGACTGACTGACTGACTGACCTACTCTCTTACTTACTTACTTACTTACTGACTGACTGACTGACTGACTGACTGACTGACTGACTGACTCACCTACCCTCTTACTTACTTACTTACTTGCTTACTTACTTACTTACATACTTACTGACTGACTGACTGACTTACTTACTTACGTACTTACTTACTTAATTACATACTGACTGACTGACTGACTGACTGACCTACTCTCTTACTTACTTACTTACTTACTGACTGACTGACTGACGACTGACTGATTCACTGACTGACTTACTTACTCTCTTACTTACTTACTTACTTACTGACTGACTGACTGACTGACCTACTCTCCTACTTACTTACTTACTTACTTACTTACGTACTGACTGACTGACTGACTGACTTACTTACTTACTTACTTACGTACTTACTTATTTACTTACTTACTTACGTACTTACTTACGTACTTACTTACTTACTTACTTACATACTTACTGACTGACTGACTGACTTACATACTTACTTACTTACTTAATTACATACTTACTTACTTACTTAATTACATACTTA
>JACEFZ010013715.1:947500-1112708 GCA_014155875.1 Cepaea nemoralis
TCATTTGTTGAGTCATGCAATTGTGACATTGTGGTAC
This sequence comes from Cepaea nemoralis, assembly GCA_014155875.1. Taxonomy (NCBI): domain Eukaryota; kingdom Metazoa; phylum Mollusca; class Gastropoda; order Stylommatophora; family Helicidae; genus Cepaea; species Cepaea nemoralis. Next base: position 947,538 of record JACEFZ010013715.1, read on the forward strand.
TATGGAGGCAGTGCTCCAGTTATAGGTTGCTGATAAGTGTTTCCCAGGAACTGGTGAGACAGAAGAGCAACCAGGCTCTTATACATTAGTGTATTGTGCTATGGGACCTATCTTCAGTTTAGGACATCTAGGATTCTAGGGTCGACCCAGACATCATCAGCGGAGTGGAACTTGTGATTTAGTAAGTCATCGAGGGATGATCCTCAATGGTTGGTGAAGTGTCTGTCAGGCATTAGTCCTACGCCTGACCAGCCCGAGATCTTGTTCACAGTGGGAGGAGAAGACTTTGGAAGGGTCTATGCCTTTGAGTTCCTTTACACTGGAGGTTTCTCGGGTGAGTCGTTAACTACGACGGGACAGCCTCACGAACTTAAGTCACATGCTCTGTGATGAAGACGGATCATCAGGAGATCTTCTCATGTACATATTGTCTTCTATCCCGGCTTTCAGCCATCCTTCTCTGAGTTACAGTTGACGTATTTAGAAATTAAATTTTGCTTTGTAAGCCATGGCTTTGTGTATTAGTATGGCTGTTGTCTTGTCCGAGTCCCCTGTGGGTAGGAACCCATAAGAGGGGAAGTAAAGGTCAGCTGTCCCGGCTTGTGTGGGGCCTTGTAGATGTAAAGTCCTATTGGGGTGGTCGGAGCAAAGGCTGGGGATATTAACTATAGTAACATACCTATCCAAGCCCCGGGGGTCTTGTTACACTATACGAAAGGTGTACCTCCATATTGATGACGTCAATAACCGGATTCATATCGGACCACATTTTTTCAAAAATTGGCGGGTATTTTCTTGGGTCTGGGTGACCACTTCCGGTTGTCATTTCCAGTCCCCGGGTGGCGGGGCGGCGGTGGCGGGGCGGCGGTGGCGAGGCGGCGGCGGCGGCGGCGACGGCGTCGCGGGTTCGAGTCCCATAAAATACGTGTCTCGAGAGGATAGGTGATTATTATTAGTCATGGATGCGAGATGGAAACATCCTTTTACGGCTTTGATCGCGGGACCAACTGGATGTGGAAAATCTGTCTTTGTACAAACGTTTCTGACTCATTTATCAGACATGGTCGACCCGATTCCAGAGGATATTATATGCTGCTACGGAGAATGGCAATCCATGTATGAGACTATGAAAGGCATTCAATTTAACGAAGGCTTGCCGGATATGGAACAATGGATAGGTGATAGACGTCGTCTAGTGGTAATAGATGACCTAATGTCCGAGACAGATGATAGGGTGACTAAGCTTTTTACTAAAGGTAGTCATCATCGCAACCTCAGTGTCATGTATATAGTCCAGAATCTCTTTGGGAAGAATAAAGAGCAGAGAACCATCAGCTTGAATTCACATTACCTAGTGGTGTTTAAGAACCCAAGTGACGGGTCTCAGATTACCAACCTGGCCAAACAGATGTATCCAGGCCGCGTGCCATATGTCCAAGAGAGTTTTAAGGACGCGACAGCGGCTCCACATGGTTATTTGTTGTTTGACCTTCGACAGGAAACAGCGGATCAGCTCCGCTTACAAAGTCATATTTTTCCAGATCAGCATCAAGTCGTCTACGTGCCTAAATAATATGTCCCACCGAATAAAACGTCACGTGGCCATGCTGCGATTTCTGGGTGAGGCGAAGCCGGCTGATGCGGAAGCCGTGATTAAATTGGCATCCCCAGACCTCGTCCAATCAATATGCGAGTGCTGTCACAATGTGTTAAAAGGTAATGTTCCACTGACACCGGCTCAGAAGAGACGATTACGGCAGCACAAGAACAGCCTGAGAACGCTCACTCGTAAGAAGCTATCTATCAAGAAGAGGAAACAGATCTTACAGCAAGGTGGTTTCATAGGCGCTTTATTAGGTCCTATTCTCAACGTATTGAAAGGCATAGTGGCGTTATAATGAAAAAAAATGATCTTGATCGATCCCCGGATGCTGGAAAAACCTTACGTACCACCCGACACATTAATAGATAACTTACGCGACCTGGATCATCAAATGCAACATGTCCTGGAGAACGAAGATCTACCACCTCGTGAAAAAGCCCGCGTGTATCAACAGACTTTGCAGCGGTATCTGAATCGACTTGAACAGTACAGACATAAGCCATTAGGGACAGTGGATATCAAGGAACAAAAAACCCGAAGTCACAACTTTACCGGCTTCAGTAACCGAAACACCTCTTCAACCACCCCTGACTAAAAGTCAACCAACACCTATTCAACCGACTAAAAGTCAAGTAGTCGAACAAACAGTCGAGACAACAAACACCACCTTACAAGCTCAGGCGAAGCAAAAAGAAGAGTAGGATACCTACACCCAAGTGGGGAAAATGGGCTCGCAAATAAGACAATATTACTACGACACTCAGAAACCCGGAGCCTATGGCGGAGCCGCCGCTTTAAAATGGAATACTAAATTGAAGAATATATAGACATCAGGATACATATACTTTGCATAAACCGATCCGTCGTCGTTTCCAGAGACGTCAAACCATAACCGGTGGTATAAATCAACAGTTTCAAGCCGATTTGATAGATATGAGAAAATTACAAAGATACAATGATGGGATGTCGTACCTAGTGACGTGTCTCGATGTGTTTAGTAAGTATGCTTGGGCCATCCCGATCAAGAAGAAAACGGGGAAAGAGTTAGTCAACGCCGTGAGTAAAATATTTGCTGATAGACAACCGATAAAAATTCAGACTGATAAAGGATCGGAATTTGTCAACCGAACTTTTTTAAAATTTCTGAAAGATCGAGGTGTGCATTTCTTTACCACTGAGAATGAAGATGTGAAAGTCGCGATAGTGGAAAGATTCAATCCAACCCTGAAAGAAAGATGTTGCGGTATTTCACCAAGACCAAAAACTTCGATACGTCGACGTGATAGATAAGCTGATCCAAAACTACAACGGATCTTATCACAGAAGTATCCGCATGGCGCCTGTGGCATAACGCAGCCAACATTATTCATCTTATCAACAAATGCCGCAAAAAGAGGAAACAACATTAAAAGAAATTGACTTCGCAAACGCAATTGGAGATTGGGACTTAAAACTTAACATCGAAACTGGAACTGAACAAGTGACAAATGACGTGGATTCTTGGAAGGATTTCATCAGACCAAGCTCGGAAAATCATTGGATGAGAAAACCACCTGACCCGCCTTCGCGCCAGTGCATAATTAACATAATTATCCTATTTCATCAGAAATGTTAGTAAGCCCGCACTTTTGTCTGAATTCGCTCCATGGACGGAGGTGAGAAGAGTGTGTGATCAAAAATTCAATGGACAAGGCAAAAGTCTGGATCCGAGGTACGTTTGTTGGTCCCTTGATTAGACTAAGAACCCGATGTACCAAGTGTCAAGTAACGTAAACCCATGTTTGTGATGTCAATTGAAATGTATGATTATTAATTAAAACCTCAGAAATGTAAAAATGCTCGACTGTAGATTCTAACGACGCAAAGCCATTCCCGGGCAAAATATTCTCTTCGATGAAACTGCCATCTCTGATATTCTTAAAGATAATTATTAACTTTAAGAAGTGCATTACACTATTACATTCTATTCTAAACAACTGTGAGAAGTGATGATTCGAAAGCAATCTTGTGCCTTTCACCCGAAACATTGTAAAAGATGCTATCACTGTCTACAGCTGACATGACAGTTCGTGTACTAGAACAAGTGCCTTGTTCTAAAACAGACTTATCTACGCCTATTTACAATCTGGAAAGCTGAAAGTGAAATCAATCTTTCCTTTCTCCTTTGTCTATAGAATTAATAGGGTTTGGCGAAATAAATATTTATATTTATGTCAAATTTTAATTAGATAAGAGCACTTAAGAACTGCAATACATGAGAAAGTGTGCTTCGCGGAACATCATCACGCGAAGTGAACTTAACTCATTACTCAACATAACTTAAAAACACAACACCACTCCACACCACTCATCACCACACAACACAACACTCAACATCACAACAACAACAGATAATGGAAGAGAGTTATTCGACACAACAAGAAGAAGAAGTAGTTAATTGGGAAAACACAGAATTATTTATACACATTGTGAACACCATTGAGTAGAAGAAATGTTATAAATGTATGTCATTTATTTACATGCATCTTGACACCTTCTCACTCTTGTCATTGTCTCACTGTACACGTTCACTGACCCCGGTCAAACGAAGACTTACATACAGCAGGAACAAGTTGATACAAGGCGTACACAGTGTGATAAACTCTGACCACCCCAAATTAACCCAACACTAGCTTAGAGAGAAAAAGAGGGGGAGGGGAACTAGTTCCTACTTCAGGAATTTAGATTTCTTCCGACCTACTTCTTAATTATTGTATTGGTAGGAATGTATATATTTATGCGAATATTCATCAGTGATCTTGGTGGCTTCATACCAACAACCACCCAACACATCAGCAAACTAACCACCTAAATCAGACCTGAGGGAGGGAAGCCGAGAGAGGAGATGAACCACAAGTGAGAGGGAGGATGACTTCGCTATGAGCAGAGCATGGGGAGGCCTTCAGTGGAGCTATACGGGCAGACCTGAAGTGGATCCATCAGTCAATGGACCCTGGCTTACCTAATCCTCCAGTCACCAGGTTACATTTTACTTGGTATACCCCACACCTAATTACAGGAACACTGATATTATGGTTGAGACACCACTATCATACTTAATATGTACAACATCAAAATGTTTACTATGTTTTCACACTTGTTGACATTTCATATATTGATGCTTGTTATTGATTGTCTGGGACAATGGTCCAATGTGCAACTGTTCTATTACTTTGTGTAAATCACAATAGAGATGTATGTACTGACCAGAAGGCTCAGGCCAGTCAATAAATGATTAACATGAATTGACCTTCTGTTAATTTGTCAAGTTCAAACCTATCTGTGTCAACAACTTCTTTGTACATCATGTTGTCAAAATCTAATGTGATTGATTATGTGTTTGATTGTTAAAAGATAAATTAACTCATAATGACTTACTAAAAGGGGGAAATAAAAGACTCTATACTTATCAACTGCTCAACATCCATGTTTTCTTCATCTAAATCAGGCTGAGAAAATTCTCCTGACTTTCCTCAGATTTGATAAACTAAAAGGGGGCTCCAGAGCTAAAGAATCATTGGAGAAGGGGCAGATTCCCAATTAGTAAATTACCATTCTTACCAGGGCCATAATCTATATCTCCTAGACAATACTTAACAAAACGAGGCCTGCAGATAACTCAAGGTTCATATTCTGGGGTTATTGAAGATAGAAGAGGATGGGGCTCTACATCTTTTGTTAGAGATGGGGCATGCACTACAGTGATCTCCCACTCCCTTCAAAAATATATGACATATTGCGGTCTACGTCCTGGATGGTTCCCATATATTAACCTATAAACAATCACACAAAATACATGCATACGGTTATCTTTAGATTTTGAGCATTGTCATTTTCTAGAATGTTTAACAGATACCATGTGGGGTATTGATTGACAGCCACATGATATGAATGACATTTATAGATAAATAAGAAGAGGTGACTGATCTTTACTCCTGGAGAAGGAGCCATGTTCATATATTGCTTCTACTTCAGAAAGAGGTGCTCCAGGTGAAATATATAGTGTGTATCTACTCTACCAACACTACTTCTCTTCCAGAGAAGGTGTTCTATTCCTGTGAAGTCTGAACTTAACAGCATTTCATCAACCACCGGAAAATCTTATCCGTTGGGAAAACTCTGTCTAATTTCAGATTCTTTTCTTTACTAGGAATTAATTGTGGTTACTTCAGTGCCTGCTGCCTTTGGCTTTTCCAGCATTGACAGACAGACATAACATAGGGTGTTTTTAATATTGCACATGCTCTGTTGTATCTTTGCAGATCAGGGACTGACAAGCGTACGCGGATCAGACTAGCTGCAATTATATTGTTAATCAGAGCACAGCAATAAAATATAGACATGGCGGAAACTGCAAAGTTTAGAGCCCAAATAACAGAAACAGGTAGGGAGTGCGGGTTAGATGGCCTTGAGCTAGCTAACTATGTTTCGGATGCATTTGACAAAAGGGAAAGACTGCAAGCTGAATTGACTCAGAAAGAAAAACAGCTTCAGGCAGAATTGGAGGAGAAAGAGAAACGATTTCAAGCAGAATTGGAGGAGAAAGAGAAACGACTACAGGCTGAAATGGAAGATAAGGAGAGAGAGCGTCAACACCAACTGGAGTTGAGGAGAATGGAGATTGAAGTGGAGATCCGGAGAATAGAGAAAGGGAGTGGTCCTACACCCTCAACCTCATCAGGATCGCCAGTGACCGAACCACCTCCTCACGTCTCTCAACTTAATTCAGGAGCTATGTCATTTCCTCTGGACCCCTTTAATGAACAGACTGACCACATCGAAGGATTTTTATCACGCTTCGAGGCAATGGCTGTCAGCTGTGGGCTTGAAGAAAGTAGATGGGCGACGAAGTTGGCGCAGGCCTTAAGATCCACGGCGTATGAAGTGTTCTCAAGACTCACTAGAGAGGAACAACAGAACTACACAACACTCAAGACGGCACTCTTGAGCCGATTCGAAGTGGACGCCGAATCTTATAAACTCAGGTTCAAAGCCGCAAGGAAGGAACCGGGTGAGAGCTACGCACAGCTAGTCGAAAGATTGAAGTCATACATACAAAGATGGACTTGCTTGGGAGGATTTGAGGAAAATTATGAAGGACTCCGTGAAATGATTATCATTGATCAGATCAAGGGGAAAATGCAGAACGAAATGAAGGCATTCCTTAACCCAAAACGGGGCTGACCGCCTGGAAACTATAATCATCCTGGCAGAGAGATTTGAGAAATCTCAAAAGGAGATGGGAGGAAAGGGACGTTCGAACAACACCCCCTCTCAAAACAAAACTCCACAGCCAAAAGAGGGTGAAAACACTGTCGCCACCGGGAAAAAGGGGAAATCCCCGAAAAACACTCAACACTCAGTCCAAACAGTGCCGAAGGAGGACAAACCATTCTGTACCCATTGCAAAATTAAAGGTCACACATTTCATAGTTGCAGAAAGAAGCCACCTCCACACACAGCGGCATGTTTGGCCAACCGAAGAGAGAGAAAAGTGAGCACTGGTGAAACGTCCAAACAGACACCTCATCAAGACACATCATCTCGTATTCCGGTTGTAGAATCCATCTTGCTAAATGGATTCCAAACGACCTGTTTATATGATACTGGATTATCATATGACTGTGTTGTTTCATCATCCTTGGTTCACCCTGAACAGGTGACAGAGGAAATAGTGGAATTGCAGGGACCACTGAAGAGTTCAACAAATATGTCTCTTCCAGTGGCAAAAGTGAACATAGCCTCGCGGTATGTCACCGGGACAATCAAGGCAGCAATCTTGGACGATCCGATATATCCTGTAATCCTCGGCTGTAGATTCATCGTTCTAGGAGAACCTGTTCAACCTGTGGCGATGGCGACCATGACCACTCGATCACAGGCAACAAAAACTCCAGAATTAACTACGCCAATCCCTCGAACGGAGGAACTGAAGAGGGCACAAGAAGCCGACAGCACCTTGGAACCCTGCTTCAGAAAACTGCCAAAATCACATTTACCTCTACGTAAAGGTGATCTGTTCATGAAGTCAGCACTTCTTTACAGAAAAGCAGGACGAGCTGGACAAGAGTTTAATCAACTTGTTGTACCGACTCAATACAGGACTCAAATCTTAGAGATGGGTCACAGTCTACCATTCAGTGGGCACATGGGTATCAACGCTACTACACAGCGGATTACCACTCACTACTTTTGGCCAGGGATGAACTCAGACATACAACGGTTTGTAAAATCATGCCCACAGTGTCAGAAAGTATCACCAAAACACCGGACACCACCGGCAATGTTGGGTGAATCGCCAATCACTGGAATTCCATTTGAGAAAGTGGCAGTAGACATAATCGGACCTCTCTCAGCAACGAAGAGGCGAAACCGATTCATATTAACGCTTGTGGACACAACAACCATGTGGGCCGAAGCAGTTCCTATGCCCAGCTGTGACTCCAAACACGTCGCTGATGCATTATTAGGAATATTCACACGTCTAGGATTCCCACAAAGGATCTTGACGGACAACGGTTCACAGTTTCGTGGTAAAGCTCATGGAAGAGACCTTCAGACTTTTTCATGCACGCCATATCTTCAGTTCACCATATCACCCTCAGTCAAATGGACTTGTGGAAAGGTGGAACGGGACATTGATTAGTATCCTGCGCAAAATTGCCCAGGAGAAGACAGAGGATTGGGACTTGTATTTACCCGCAGCTTTATTCGCTTACAGGGAAGTACCCCATCACTCAACAGGTTTTGCTCCAGCCACACTGTTGTTTGGACGACCAATCAAAGGACCATTGGAGGCGTTACTTCGAACGTGGACTGATAATACTACAGATGATACAGTCGTGACTGCATCTACATATGTTGCCGAGTTGAAAAATCGTTTACAACACAGTTGGAAACAAGCGAATGTCAATCTACGTCAAGCCAGACGAAGAATTGCTCGTAACTTCAATCGCAAGGCAAAGGATAGAGAGTTAGAGGTAGGAGAGAAGGTGATGTTGCTGCTTCCAACCAGTCAGAATAAGCTGCAAATAGGATGGAGAGGACCTTATGTAGTGACGGAGAAGATCTCACGTACCAACTACAGAATTTCAGTCAAAGGCAAGATGAAAGTATTTCACATAAACCTCTTGAAGAAATATCATGAAAGACCCTCAACCACCGAACCTGCACATCTGATGGCCATGAGTGTGGCTACTGAAGTCGAAGAAGGATCAACAATGGGAGTCGAGTGCCAACTGCAAGCCAAAGAGACCTTTAAGGATGTGGAAATCAATCCCAACTTAACAAAGGATCAGAAAAAGCAGATTAGGGAACTTATGGCAAAATATGCAGAAGTACTTACTGATAAGCCAGGAAGAACTGATTTGGAGGAATTTGACATGAAGTTAAATGACCCAGTGCCTGTGCGAGTCAAGACTTACCCAGTTCCTTATGCAAAGCAAAAGACTTTAGAGGAAGAAATACAACAGCTGCTCACCGCAGGAATAATCTCACCATCTGAATCACCTTACAGTGCTAGCGTCGTCTTATTGAGAAAGCCAAGCGGAGAACATAGATTGTGCATCGATTATCGACAGCTCAATGCTATAACTGAATTCCAAGCAGAACCTCTGCCGGATCAGAATAAACTCTTCACAGCACTCAACCGAGCTAAGTACTTTACTAGGATTGATCTCAGTAAGGGATATTACCAGATTCCTGTAAAACCGGAAGTTAGACCATGGTTAGCTTTCAGCACGCCTGGAGGACACTATGAGTTCAACGTTCTTCCATTCGGATTAAGTAATGCTCCCAGCGTCTTTACACGTATGATGAGAAAATTACTTGACCCACTACAGCATCCAGACATTAGTCACTTCATGGATGACATCCTGATCGCAACTGAAACATTTGAAGAGCATGTAGAAACCCTGCATCTTTTGTTCAGGCGCCTCAGAGAAACTGGATTGACGGCTAGACCAAAGAAGTGTCAGATAGGATTCCAAGAATTGGACTTTCTAGGTCATAAGATATCTCATGGACTGATAACTCCACAAGAGGGAAATGTGGACAAACTCCAGAGAGCACCTCGTCCAAAAACAAAGAAGGATGTAAGATCATTTGTATCCTTATGTGGATTCTATCAAAAATACATCAAGGACTTCAATACTCTGTCAGCACCTTTAACGGATCTTACAAAAAAAGGGGAAACCAGAGAAAGTCACTTGGTCAGCTGACTGTGAGAGAGCTTTCACAGCACTTAAAGCAGGCATTAACTGCTCATCCAGTCTTACATCTACCAGACCTCGACCAACCATTCGTGCTGCGCACCGATGCCAGTAACATAGGAATTGGGGCAACGCTGTTGCAGAGAAAGGGAGATGTAACATCAGAGCTATTCCCTGTAGCCTATGCTAGCAGGAAATTGAATGCAGCAGAGAGAAATTACAGTACTATCGAGAGAGAGTGTCTTGCGCTCGTATGGAGTGTACAGAAATTTCAAGCATACCTATATGGCAAACATTTCACAGTGCAATGTGACCATCAACCACTCATGTTTCTCGCAGCATCGAAGACTCTGAATGCCCGACTTATGAGGTGGTCGCTGCTTCTTCAACCTTACTCGTTCCAGGTTGAATATGTTCCTGGGAAAATGAATGTGGGAGCGGACTTCCTGAGTCGACACCCAGTGCCTGATGAACCAGGTCAATCAGATGCAGAAGAGAATACAAGGGAGGACAAATGGGAACAGCTTGATAACTGAAAATGTTGGAAACATAGTTCCATACCATAGAACAATCTGGAGTGGGGCCATGTGGCATAACGCAGCCAACATTATTCATCTTATCAACAAATGCCGCAAAAAGAGGAAACAACATTAAAATAAATTGACTTCGCAAACGCAATTGGAGATTGGGACTTAAAACTTAACATCGAAACTGGAACTGAACAAGTGACAAATGACGTGGATTCTTGGAAGGATTTCATCAGACCAAGCTCGGAAAATCATTGGATGAGAAAATCCACCTGACCCGCCTTCGCGCCAGTGCATAATTAACATAATTATCCTATTTCATCAGAAATGTAGTAAGCCCGCACTTTTGTCTGAATTCGCTCCATGGACGGAGGTGAGAAGAGTGTGTGATCAAAAATTCAATGGACAAGGCAAAAGTCTGGATCCGAGGTACGTTTGTTGGTCCCTTGATTAGACTAAGAACCCGATGTACCAAGTGTCAAGTAACGTAAACCCATGTTTGTGATGTCAATTGAAATGTATGATTATTAATTAAAACCTCAGAAATGTAAAAATGCTCGACTGTAGATTCTAACGACGCAAAGCCATTCCCGGGCAAAATATTCTCTTCGATGAAACTGCCATCTCTGATATTCTTAAAGATAATTATTAACTTTAGGAAGTGCATTACACTATTACATTCTATTCTAAACAACTGTGAGAAGTGATGATTCGAAAGCAATCTTGTGCATTTCACCAGAAACATTGTAAAAGATGCTATCACTGTCTACAGCTGAAATGACAGTTCGTGTACTAGAACAAGTGCCTTGTTCTAAAACAGACTTATCTACGCCTATTTACAATCTGGAAAGCTGAAAGTGAAATCAATCTTTCCTTTCTCCTTTGTCTATAGAATTAATAGGGTTTGGCGAAATAAATATTTATATTTATGTCAAATTTTAATTAGATAAGAGCACTTAAGAACTGCAATGCATGAGAAAGTGTGCTTCGCGGAACATCATCACGCGAAGTGAACTTAACTCATTACTCAACATAACTTAAAAACACAACACCACTCCACACCACTCATCACCACACAACACAACACTCAACATCACAACAACAACAGATAATGGAAGAGAGTTATTCGACACAACAAGAAGAAGAAGTAGTTAATTGGGAAAACACAGAATTATTTATACACATTGTGAACACCATTGAGTAGAAGAAATGTTATAAATGTATGTCATTTATTTACATGCATCTTGACACCTTCTCACTCTTGTCATTGTCTCACTGTACACGTTCACTGACCCCAGGTCAAATGAGAACTTACATACAGCAGGAACCAGTTGATACAAGGCGTACACAGTGTGATAAACTCTGACCACCCCAAATTAACCCAACACTAGCTTAGAGAGAAAAAGAGGGGGAGGGGAACTAGTTCCTACTTCAGGAATTTAGATTTCTTCCGACCTACTTCTTATTATTGTATTGGTAGGAATGTATATATTTATGCGAATATTCATCAGTGATCTTGGTGGCTTCATACCAACAACCACCCAACACATCAGCAAACTAACCACCTAAATCAGACCTGAGGGAGGGAAGCCGAGAGAAGGAGATGAACCACAAGTGAGAGGGAGGATGACTTCGCTATGAGCAGAGCATGGGGAGGCCTTCAGTGGAGCTATACGGGCAGACCTGAAGTGGATCCATCAGTCAATGGACCCTGGCTTACCTAATCCTCCAGTCACCAGGTTACATTTTACTTGGTATACCCCACACCTAATTACAGGAACACTGATATTATGGTTGAGACACCACTATCATACTTAATATGTACAACATCAAAATGTTTACTATGTTTTCACACTTGTTGACATTTCATATATTGATGCTTGTTATTGATTGTCTGGGACAATGGTCCAATGTGCAACTGTTCTATTACTTTGTGTAAATCACAATAGAGATGTATGTACTGACCAGAAGGCTCAGGCCAGTCAATAAATGATTAACATGAATTGACCTTCTGTTAATTTGTCAAGTTCAAACCTATCTGTGTCAACAACTTCTTTGTACATCATGTTGTCAAAATCTAATGTGATTGATTATGTGTTTGATTGTTAAAAGATAAATTAACTCATAATGACTTACTAAAAGGGGGAAATAAAAGACTCTATACTTATCAACTGCTCAACATCCATGTTTTCTTCATCTAAATCAGGCTGAGAAAATTCTCCTGACTTTCCTCAGATTTGATAAACTAAAAGGGGGCTCCAGAGCTAAAGAATCATTGGAGAAGGGGCAGATTCCCAGTTAGTAATTACCATTCTCACCAGGGCCATAATCTATATCTCCTAGACATAATTTAATAGAACGAGGCCTGCAGATAACTCAAGGTTCATATTCTGGGGTTATTGAAGATAGAAGAGGATGGGGCTCTACATTCTTTTGTTAGAGATGGGGCATGCACTACAGTGATCTCCCACTCCCTTCAAAATATATGACATATTGGGCTGCTACGTCCTGGATGGTTCCCATATATTAACCTTTAAACAATTACATAAAAATACATGAACACAGTTATCTTTAGATTTTGAACATTGTCATTTTCTAGAATGTTTAACAGATACCATGTGGGGTATTGATTGACAGCCACATGATATGAATGACATTTATAGATAAATAAGAGTAGGTGACTGATCTTTCCTCCTGGAGAAGGGGGCCATGTTCAATATAGGCTTATACTTCAGAAAGAGGTGCTCCAGGTGAAATATATAGTGTGTATCTACTCTACCAACACTACTTCTCTTCCAGAGAAGGTGTTCTTTTCCTGTGGAGTCTGAACTTAACAGCATTTCATCAACCACCGGAAAATCTTATCCGTTGGGAAAACTCTGTCTAATTTCAGATTCTTTTCTTTACTAGGAATTAATTCTGGTTACTTCAGTGCCTGCTGCCTTTGGCTTTTCCAGCATTGACAGACAGACATAACATAGGGTGTTTTTAATATTGCACATGCTCTGTTGTATATTTGCAGATCAGGGACTGACAAGCTTACGCGGATCAGACTAACTGCAATTATATTGTTAGGCAGAACAAAGCAATAAATTATAGACATGGCGGAAACTGCAAAGTTTAGAGCCCAAATAACAGAAACAGGTAGGGAATGCGGGTTAGATGGCCTTGAGCTAGCTAACTATGTTTCAGATGCATTTGACAAAAGAGAAAGACTGCAAGCGGAATTGGCTCTCAAAGAAAAACAGCTTCAGGCAGAATTGGAGGAGAAGGAGAAACGATTTCAAGCAGAATTGGAGGAGAAAGAGAAACGACTACAGGCTGAAATGGAAGATAAGGAGAGAGAGCGTCAACACCAACTGGAGTTGAGGAGAATGGAGATTGAAGTGGAGATCCGGAGAATAGAGAAAGGGAGTGGTCCTACACCCTCAACCTCATCAGGATCGCCAGTGACCGAACCACCTCCTCACGTCTCTCAACTTAATTCAGGAGCTATGTCATTTCCTCTGGACCCCTTTAATGAACAGACTGACCACATCGAAGGATTTTTATCACGCTTCGAGGCAATGGCTGTCAGCTGTGGGCTTGAAGAAAGTAGATGGGCGACGAAGTTAGCGCAGGCCTTAAGATCCACGGCGTATGAAGTGTTCTCAAGACTCACTAGAGAGGAACAACAGAACTACACAACACTTAAGACGGCACTCTTGAGCCGATTCGAAGTGGACGCCGAATCTTATAAACTCAGGTTCAAAGCCGCAAGGAAGGAACCGGGTGAGAGCTACGCGCAACTAGTCGAAAGACTGAAGTCATACATACAAAGATGGACTTGCTTGGGAGGATTTGAGGAAAATTTTGAAGGACTCCGTGAAATGATCATCATTGATCAGATCAAGGGGAAAATGCAGAACGAAATGAAGGCATTCTTAACCCAAAACGGGGCTGACCGCCTGGAAACTATAATCATCCTGGCAGAGAGATTTGAGAAATCTCAGAAGGAGATGGGAGGAAAGGGACGTTCGAACAACACCCCCTCTCAAAACAAAACTCCACAGCCAAAAGAGGGTGAAAACACTGTAGCCACCGGGAAAAAGGGGAAATCCCAGAAAAACACTCAAAACTCAGTCCAAACAGCGCCGAAGGAGGACAAACCATTCTGTACCCATTGCAAAATTAGAGGTCACACATTTCAGAATTGCAGGAAGAAGCCACCTCCACACACAGCGGCATGTTTGGCCAACCGAAAAGAGAGAAAAGTGAGCACTGGTGAAACGTCCAAACAGACACCTCATCAAGACACATCATCTCGTATTCCGGTTGTAGAATCCATCTTGCTAAATGGATTCAAAACGACCTGTTTATATGATACTGGATTATCGTATGACTGTGTTGTTTCATCATCCTTAGTTCACCCTGAACAGGTGACAGAGGAAATAGTGGAATTACAGGGACCACTGAAGAGTTCAACAAATATGTCTCTTCCAGTGGCAAAAGTGAACATAGCCTCGCGGTATGTCACCGGGACAATCAAGGCAGCAATCTTGGACGATCCGATATATCCTGTAATCCTCGGCTGTAGATTTATCGTTCTAGGAGAACCTGTTCAACCTGTGGCGATGGCGACCATGACCACTCGATCCCAGGCAACAAAAACTCCAGAAACAACTACGCCAATCCCTCGAACGGAGGAACTGAAGAGGGCACAAGAAGCCGACAGCACCTTGGAACCCTGCTTCAGAAAACTGCCAAAATCACATTTACCTCTACGTAAAGGTGATCTGTTCATGAAGTCAGCACTTCTTTACAGAAAAGCAGGACGAGCTGGACAAGAGTTTAATCAACTTGTTGTACCGACTCAATACAGGACTCAAATCTTAGAGATGGGTCATAGTCTACCATTCAGTGGGCACATGGGTATCAACGCTACTACACAGCGGATTACCACTCACTACTTTTGGCCAGGGATGAACTTCAGACATACAACGGTTTGTAAAATCATGCCCACAGTGTCAGAAAGTATCACCAAAACACCGGACACCACCGGCAATGTTGGGTGAATCGCCAATCACTGGAATTCCATTTGAGAAAGTGGCTGTAGACATAATCGGACCTCTCTCAGCAACGAAGAGGCGAAACCGATTCATATTAACGCTTGTGGACACAACAACCATGTGGGCCGAAGCAGTTCCTATGCCCAGCTGTGACTCCAAACACGTCGCTGATGCATTATTAGGAATATTCACACGTCTAGGATTCCCACAAAGGATCTTGACGGACAACGGTTCACAGTTTCGTGGTAAGCTCATGGAAGAGACCTTCAGACTTTTTCATGCACGCCATATCTTCAGTTCACCATATCACCCTCAGTCAAATGGACTTGTGGAAAGGTGGAACGGGACATTGATTAGTATCCTGCGCAAAATTGCCCAGGAGAAGACAGAGGATTGGGACTTGTATTTACCCGCAGCTTTATTCGCTTACAGGGAAGTACCCCATCACTCAACAGGTTTTGCTCCAGCCACACTGTTGTTTGGACGACCAATCAAAGGACCACTGGAGGCGTTACTTCGAACGTGGACTGATAATACTACAGATGATACAGTCGTGACTGCATCTACATATGTTGCCGAGTTGAAAAATCGTTTACAACACAGTTGGAAACAAGCGAATGTCAATCTACGTCAAGCCAGACGAAGAATTGCTCGTAACTTCAACCGCAAGGCAAAGGATAGAGAGTTAGAGGTAGGAGAGAAGGTGATGTTGCTGCTTCCAACCAGTCAGAATAAGCTGCAAATAGGATGGAGAGGACCTTATGTAGTGACGGAGAAGATCTCACGTACCAACTACAGAATTTCAGTCAAAGGCAAGATGAAAGTATTTCACATAAACCTCTTGAAGAAATATCATGAAAGACCCTCAACCACCGAACCTGCACATCTGATGGCCATGAGTGTGGCTACTGAAGTCGAAGAAGGATCAACAATGGGAGTCGAGTGCCAACTGCAAGCCAAAGAGACCTTTAAGGATGTGGAAATTAATCCCAACTTAACAAAGGATCAGCAAAAGCAGATTAGGGAACTTATGGCAAAATATGCAGAAGTACTTACTGATAAGCCAGGAAGAACTGATTTGGAGGAATTTGACATGAAGTTAAATGACACAGTGCCTGTGCGAGTCAAGACTTACCCAGTTCCTTATGCAAAGCAAAAGACTTTAGAGGAAGAAATACAACAGCTGCTCACCGCAGGAATAATCTCACCATCTGAATCACCTTACAGTGCTAGCGTCGTCTTATTGAGAAAGCCAAGCGGAGAACATAGATTGTGCATCGATTATCGACAGCTCAATGCTATTACTGAATTCCAAGCAGAACCTCTGCCTGATCAGAATAAACTCTTCACAGCACTCAACCGAGCTAAGTACTTTACTAGGATTGATCTCAGTAAGGGATATTACCAGATTCCTGTAAAACCGGAAGTTAGACCATGGTTAGCTTTCAGCACGCCTGGAGGACACTATGAGTTCAACGTTCTTCCATTCGGATTAAGTAATGCTCCCAGCGTCTTTACACGTATGATGAGAAAATTACTTGACCCACTACAGCATCCAGACATCAGTCACTTCATGGATGACATCCTGATCGCCACTGAAACATTTGAAGAGCACGTAGAAACCCTGCATCAATTGTTCAGGCGCCTCAGAGAAACTGGATTGACGGCTAGACCAAAGAAGTGTCAGATAGGATTCCAAGAATTGGACTTTCTAGGTCATAAGATATCTCATGGACTGATAACTCCACAAGAGGGAAATGTGGACAAACTCCAGAGAGCACCTCGTCCAAAAACAAAGAAGGATGTAAGATCATTTGTATCCTTATGTGGATTCTATCAAAAATACATCAAGGACTTCAATACTCTGTCAGCACCTTTAACGGATCTTACCAAAAAGGGGAAACCAGAGAAAGTCACTTGGTCAGCTGACTGTGAGAGAGCTTTCACAGCACTAAAGCAGGCATTAACTGCTCATCCAGTCTTACATCTACCAGACCTCGACCAACCATTCGTGCTGCGCACCGATGCCAGTAACATAGGAATTGGGGCAACGCTGTTGCAGAGAAAGGGAGATGTACCATCAGAGCTATTCCCTGTAGCCTATGCTAGCAGGAAATTGAATGCAGCAGAGAGAAATTAAAGTACTATCGAGAGAGAATGTCTTGCGCTCGTATGGAGTGTACAGAAATTTCAAGCATACCTATATGGCAAACACTTTCACAGTGCAATGTGACCATCAACCACTCATGTTTCTCGCAGCATCTAAGACTCTGAATGCCCGACTTATGAGGTGGTCGCTGCTTCTTCAACATTACTCGTTCCAGGTTGAGTATGTTCCTGGGAAAATGAATGTGGGAGCGGACTTCCTGAGTCGACACCCAGTGCCTGATGAACCAGGTCAATCAGATGCAGAAGAGAATACAAGGGAGGAAAAATGGGAACAGCTTGATAACTGAAAATGTTGGAAACATAGTTCCATACCATAGAACAATCTGGAGTGGGGCCATGTGGCATAACGCAACAACCATTATTCATTTACCAACTTCTGCCGCAAAAAGAGGAAACAACATTAAAAGAAATTGACTTCACAACCGCAAATGGAGACTAGGACTTAAAACTTAACATCGAAACTGGAACTGAACAAGTGACAAATGACGTGGATTCTTAGAAAGATTGCATCAGACAAAGCTCGGAAGACCATTGGACGAAAAGGGACATGTGACCCGCTTTCGCGCCAAAGCATAATTAGCATATGTTACTATTTCATCAGAAATGTTAATAAGCCCGCACTTTTTTCTGAACTCGCTTCATGGACGGATGTGAGAAGATTGTGTGACCAAAAGTTCAATGGGCAAGGCAGAATGTCTGGATCCCAGGTACGCTTGTTAGTCCCGAGATTAGACTAAGAAACCGATGTATCAAGTATTGGGTCAGGGTAATCCAGTGTTTGTGATGTCAATTGAAATGTATTATTATTAATTAAAACCTCTGAAATGTAAAAATGCTCGACTGTAGATTCTAACGACGCAGAGCCATTCCCGGGCAAAATGACTCTTAGATGAAACTGCAATCTCTGATATTCTTAGAGATAATTATTAACTTTAAGAAGTGCATTATACTACTACATTCTATTCTAAACAACTGTGAGAAGTGATGATTCTAAAGCAATCTTGTGCATTTCACCAGAAACACTGATAAAAGATGCTATCACTATCTACAGCTGAAATGACAGTTCGTGTACTAGAACAAGTGCCTTGTTCTAAAACAGACTTATCTATGCCTATTTACAATCTAGAAAGCTGAAAGAGAAATCAATCTTTCCTTTCTCCTTTATCTATTGAATCAATAGGGTTTGGCGAAATAAATATTTATATTTATGTCAAATTTAATTAGATAAGGGCACACTATGAATTGCATTTACATGAGAAAGTTGTGCTTCGCGGAACACCATCACGCGCAGTGAACTTAACTCATTACTCAACATAACTTAAAACACAACACCACTCAACACCACTCATCACCACACAACACAACACTCAACATCACAACAACAACAGATAATGGAAGAGAGTTATTAGACACAAGAAGAAGAAGAAGAAGTTAATTGGGAAAACACAGAGAATTATTTATACACGCGATAAACACCACTGAGTGGAAGAAATGTTATAAATGTATGTCATTTATTTACATGCATCTTGACACCTTCTCACTCTTGTCACTGTCTTACTGTACACGTTCACTGACCCCAGGTCAAATGAGAACTTACATACAGCAGGAACAAGTTGATACAAGGCGTACACAGTGTGATAAACTCTGACCACCCCAAATTAACCCAACACTAGATTAGAGAGAAAAAGAGGGGGAGGGGAACTAGTTCCTACTTCAGGAATTTAGGTTTCTTTTACCTACTTTTAAAAGATTGTATTGGTAGGAATGTATATATTTATGTGAATATTCATCAGTGATCTTGGTGGCTACATACCAACAACCACCCAACACATCAGCAAACTAACCACCTAAATCAGACCTGAAAGAGGGAAGCCGAGAGAAAGAGATGAACCACAAGTGAGATGGAGGATGACTTGGCTATGAGCAGAGTATGGGGAGGCCTTCAGAGGAGCTATACGGGCAGACCTGAAGTGGATCCATCAGTCAATGGACCCTGGCTTACCTAATCTTCCAGTCACCAGGTTACCTTTCTAAATTGGTAGACACCACACCCAATTTCAGGAAACTGATAGTTAATTGTTGATTCATTACCATCACACTTAATATGTACAACATCAAAATGTTTACTATGTTTCACACTTGTTGACATCTCATATATTGATGCTTGATTGATTGTCTGGGACAATGGTCCAATGTGCAACTGTTCTATTACTTTGTGTAAATCACAATAGAGATGTATGTACTGACCAGAAGGCTCAGGCCAGTCAATAAATGATTAACATGAATTGACCTTCTGTTAATTTATCAGTTCAAACCTATCTGTGTCAACAACTTCTTTGTACATCATGTTGTCAGAATCTAATGTGATTGATTATGTGTTTGATTGTTTAAAGATAAATTAACTCATAATGACTTACTAAATGGGGAAATAAAAAGACTCTAGATCTATCAACTGCTCAACATCCATGTTTTCTTCATCTAAATCAGGCTGAGAAACTTCTCCAGACTTTCCTCAGATTTGATAAACAAAAAGCTATAAGAATCATTGGAGAAGGGGCAGATTCCCAGTTAGTAATTACCATTCTCACCAGGGCCATAATCTATATCTCCTAGACATATTTAACAGAACGAGGCCTGCAGATAACTCAAGGTTCATATTCTGGGGTTATTGAAGATAGAAGAGGATGGGGCTCTACTTCTTTTGTTAGAGATGGGGCATGCACTACAGTGATCTCCCACTCCTTTCAAAATATATGACAGTTACCCAAATGTGAAAAACGTCAGCCAAATACAGAAATATCACGTCCACACTTATGAAAACCGGGAATATTTGTTAGCCAAATAGGAAAAAGTATTTACCAAGTAGGAAAATATGTTAGCCAAATGGGAAAAAATATGAACCAAAGAAAGAAGTATAGCGTCCCGACTTATAAAAAGTAGGAAAATTTGTCAACCAAATGGTAAAATTATCAGCCAAAGAGAGAAATATCTAGTCCAGACTTATAAAAAGTAGAAAAATGTGTCAACCAAATGGTAAAAAATGTGAGATGTGATCACTGATGCCAGTCGAGGAAGACGTATCTGTATGTAACACCTATCGGGTAACATACCGATACAGCGACGAGTGGCTAGCGCATGTTATCAGGTTATAATATTACAAACGAACACAGCAAACTGCCCCGACTCAGCTTTAGGCAATGAATGTAACATGTCATGTCAGTGTCCACTTTCATAACAAGCAACGTTATCACGTACCAAATTAGATATGTACACGTTGACTACCTCTCTGTGTGTCTGTATGGAACTACGGAGCTCTTGCAACGTTCCTCATAAACACATTACAAACGCCAATATATGTTTTACAGCTTGTCTGATCAGTGCCACACTTCACAGCTGGACAAAACTACAGCTTCTATGTACCACTTCAACTTTCAAATAAGAAAATATGTTAACCAAATAGCAGTAAAACTTATAAATAGCTCGGCCATACACATGAAAAGTAGGAAACATTGTTAACCAAATGTAGAGAAAGAATCGTCCAAAGCAAGAAATAGTTCAACTAAACTTATAAATAGATCACCAAACTTATGAAAAATAGGAAAATTGTCAGCCAAATGGGAAAAAGTTAGGCCAGAGAGAGAAATATCTCGTCCAAACTTATAAAAAGTAGGAAAATTGTCGGCCAAATTGGCTAAAGTTAGGCCAAATACAGAAATATCTCACCCAAACTTATGAAAAGTAGGAAACTTTGTTAGCCAAAGTGAAAAAACCTAGGTCAAGTAGGAAAATTATGTTAGCCAACTGTGAAAATTGTCGGCCAAATACAGAAATAGCTCAACCAAATGTATAACAAGTAGAAAAATTGTTAACCAAACGGGAAAGATATTGACCAAGTAGGAAAATGTGTTAGTCAAAGAGGAAACATATTGAACAAGTAAAGAAATATATCGTTCAAACTTATTAAATGTAGGAAGCTTTGTTAACCAAATGAGAAAAAATATCACCCAAAGAGAGAAATATCTCGTCCAAACGTATAAAAAGTAGGAAAATTATCGGTCAAGTGGGGAAAAGTTAGGCCAAAATACATAAATCTCTCAGTAAAACTTATGAAAAGTAGGAAACTATGTTAGCCAGAGGGGAAAAACCTAGGTCAAGTAGGAAAAGCTGTTAACCAAATGTGAAAAAAGTCGGCCAAATACAGAAATAGGAAATGGAATGATACAGAAATATAACGTTTACAATTATGAAAACTAGGAAAAAATTGTTAGCCAAATAGGAAAAAAATATTGGCCAAGTATGAAAATTTTTCAATCAAAGGGAAAAATATCTCGTCCACACTTATAAAAGGTTGGAAAATGTGTCAACCAAATCTCTGTCGAGGGCTGTGGCTGAACGCCGCTAAGCCACAAACCCGCGGATCTGAGAGCCGGGCCGATACACATCTACCGATAAATAGAGGTAGATACTGAGCACGCTACATGCCCAGGTCTGATACTGTGAGGTTGAAGGCTCTCAGCTGGGGGATATGACGGATTCCCGGATGAGAGGGCTTGGCCGTTTCTCGCTCATTGCTGCACGGAGGTAAGGTGCTGAGCCGGCAGCACATGTAGTATTTTTATAAAGTTTTGAGAATGTATGGGAAGAGAAAGGTGATTACTTCTTACTTTTTCCTTACTTTTATTATTTTTAGGTGCGCACCTACCAAATCTAACTACCCAATCTAACTATTTTTTACTGTCTATCCTAGAATAGTGAGAATGTGAGAATGTGAATAAGGGAGAATTAAAGGATAAGGGGAATATCTTCAGTTTTGTCAATCATAATTTAGATGGTTAAATTTTAAAGCGGTTCGCTTATGGAGAGTTTTGTAGGGAGTTTTCTAGAGAATTGTATAGAGAGTTTTGTAGCGAGTTTTCTGGAAAACTTTATAACGAGTTTTGTAGAGAGTTTCGGTATTATTGTCTCTGGTTAGCAATTGGCTATGATGAGATAGGAGAATGAGAATTGAGTTAAGAATTATATGGAATTGTTGTTATTGTATAGAGATGTAGAGTTAAGGGGTTAAGAGTTGGGGTTGAGATTTTTTCAGGGAAAAATTCTCCTTGAAGAAGGGGAGGTATTGTAACAGTAAAGGGAGTAGCTTAGGAGTAAAGAGTTAAGGAATGCTGCGCATTCCTTGACTAGTGGGAAAACCATAGCTAGTGAACGTGTGTGCACGAATGAAGAAGTGTATCTAGGCTGGGACACACGTCACTTGGGGGTCAGCTAGCCAAGCAAGGAGGTAAACATCGGATTTTGAGTAGACTATCATTATGCTGTAGTGGAACGATTCGACCAATAAAGAATGTTATAACACAACGGAGACTTAGGTCCTATACGTCACGTGCCTTCTAACCTGTGTGTAACACCTCTACACTGTAATATATCGCGTCGAATCAGTCTTACAAGAACGGCCCAGGCGAGGTGGTAAAGAGTACTTAGTCAAGTGGTTCGGGTATCCCAAGTCATTCAACAGTTGGGTCTCAGACCTAACCAGATACTAATGGAAGAAACCAACGTGAAAATTAACTTACAAAATACCACAGAAGGAGAAAGAAACTCGGTCTAGTGCGTGTTTGATCGGCGAGTGCCGCGACAAGAGATTGTCTTCTTCTGTCAACTGGTCGTTATATACACCGTCATTGGCGTATCACTATTCAATCTGTCTCGAGACAGCGTCGACGCAGCCGAGGGCAAGTTGTGGATCGCTCTGCTAAGCAGTTGTCTGGGCTACATGCTACCAAACCCTAAAATATGAGTTTCTACGTGACATTACCGAGCAATGCTTCGCCGAACATGTTTCCCAAGAATACTCCAGGTCACTATTTCGTCAAGTTACCGCAAACTATTGAGGTGAATCAGCATTACGAAGTGGGTCTGGCCGAAATTAAATTTCCCAACTACTACTGCAATGTGCTAGAGAATGAAGTGTGGATAAGATACAACTCACCAACCAGAGGAAAATCCAGAAAACTATGTCCCCCAGGCCTATACAGCTCACCAGACGCGTTTATAGCGGAGCTGAATCGAATAATGAAAGAGTCGGAGGTCGATGATCAGACGCGAATCAGATTCTATATCGATAATACATTAAAGAAAGTCATCGTGAAAATATTCGAACCGTGGGCAGTGGCTGTGTTTAGCGAAAAGCTGAAAGATATATTAGGACTTCACTCCTCGAAGATATCGCATATCAACCCATTAATGGAAGGCCAAGTGGCGATAGACCTAAACAACGACCTGCAAAATATCAACGTCTACTGCGATCTCATAGCGGCTAGTCCAGTCGGAGACGTCATGGTCCCATTACTGAGGACGGTTCCTATCATGAGTCAGCTGTCGGCTTTAGTATATTGCGCCTATGACAAACCTCATTACGTGCCGCTGAGTCGGTACTTCTTCGACACGGTGGAAATCCTTTTAACCACCGACACGGGCACAAACGTCTCATTCACTTCTGGGACTTCAGTGCTGACGTTACATTTTCAAATTCGGCGGAGATCAGACCTAGAATAATGAAATACGTGGCGTTACGTCGATATCCCAGACTCTATGAGGACTTTTACTGTAACCAAGCTGGACATGGCATGCCGGTCTTTGTGGGTGGTCGGAGTCAGAGAGGTCGTGGTATTGGCAGTTTCTTCAGTGGACTCTGTCGCACGATTCTACCCTGGCTAAAGACTGGTGGTAAGGCCCTACTCAGAGAAGGTCTCGGTACAGGTCTGCGAGTGGCCCAAGATGCTTTGGCTGGTAGGAATGTTGGGGATTCCTTCAAGGAGCACGCCAAGCAAGCTGGTCAGCGTCTACTGCAAGGAGCTGTCAACCACGTTAGCCAATCAGGTAGCGGTATGCATACATTTAGGTTGTGGCTACATTGAGAAGGAATAAGCACTGTGCCAAATTTCAATTTCCTCCGCCTACTCCTTCATGGTCAGGCTAAAACCTTACGAGAAGCCCCTTGTATAGTCTTCTGTACTATATACAAGAACCCAAAGGGCCCCGTCTACATCTGCCTTATCATGCACCAATATCCCACCGAGCGGTACAGACACAGCCAATCTACCCGCCTGATCGTTTCCCACCTCGCCAACATTTCCCGAAGGAAATTATCCAACAGATGGTCTCTCTCTCTCTTTCTTTCTCTCTCTTTCTCTCTCTCTCTCTCTCTCTCTCTCTCTCTCTCTCTCTCCTCCCTCCCTCCCTCTCTCTCTCTCTCTCTCTCTCTCTCTCTCTCTCTCTCTCTCTCTCTCTCTTAAATTGTTGAATGGAAGCCTGCCACTCTGCCCAAATCATGCACGTCTTCATGCACCGTCCTCATCATACTCTGTGAGTCCGTAACGATAATGACATGCGTATTCTGTTTCCCCCTCCCCTCCCCCAACTGTGACTGCCTCCACCTCTATTACTAGACTAAATGTTGTGGTATCATACGCCAGGACCTCCTTCACAAAACACCACCCACCAACCTTCGCCACAAATCCCCAGGCACTTATATATAATTAACTGATTCAGGACTAAACAAAATGTACGTTTGGTACAAACATGGTCCACCGTCAAATTAACAAGTACCAAAATGTAAATTTCCATTCACTGAGCACTGAAGTTGTGGAAGATAGGACGAAACAAAACAGATAACACAATGACCCTAGTATAGCGATATATCGTCCTTCTGTTCATTGGGATGTTGTTGAGATGTGTTGTAACGGAATTCAAATGTAAAGTGGCAACGTTAAAATCCAGGGAGTGACACAATTCCCAACAACTCCAGAAGTATATAACAGCAACGGTAATAAAACTTGAAGGCCGGCATTCATGTAATTGAAGGCATACTTTATTTTGCCCGATAACAAGTCAATTGCAATCTCCAGACAATTAGTGAGAAGTATTACAATATCTCTTT
The DNA here is from genome assembly GCA_014155875.1 of Cepaea nemoralis. Classification (NCBI taxonomy): domain Eukaryota; kingdom Metazoa; phylum Mollusca; class Gastropoda; order Stylommatophora; family Helicidae; genus Cepaea; species Cepaea nemoralis. Next base: position 973,073 of record JACEFZ010013715.1, read on the forward strand.
ACCGGGCCTGTAGTCATCAGGCAGGACGGTAAACTAAAATGAGAGATAATAACATACATCGCTGGAAGTTGCTAGACCCTAATAACTATCAATTCACGTCCCGGTCCTTCTCTCATTCCTGATCAGGATAGATTTCACCTTGCCGTGACTTCCCAAGTTCCGTTGTGATATGTTGGCGTCTGTCCATTATTTCTTCTTCTACTTCTTCGTTCATCCGGAGTTTTTTTCCGGATGTGATTGCGTTGTGCCTGTTTACAGCAGAGCTGCGTTCTTGCGCCGTTAGGCCGACACATCCGACTTCTGCGGGCATTTGTTGACCGGGTTAACCTTCCCGGGGGTTTCTTAGGACGTTTGACTCTCACTGTTGTGGTGTTATCCCCCATCCCAGCTGGTCCATATAGAACAGCCAAAGATCCTGGTCAGCCCTCAAGGGAAGGCAGGGGCAGACCATGGGCATTCCCCGCCATCCAAGGAGGCTTCCATACTTGCAGAGCCGATACATAGCGCTCTGGTACTGGGCTCACCCAAGGAATCGTCACGTCCTGCACATGGCTGCTTAGCCTCACTTCCGTATATTGGGCCTTCCGTCCACCATAGGCTGTTCTTCCGGAAACCAGAAGTATGCAGTCTGCAGATGACATCCACACAGTGAGCTTTCGATTCGGACTTTCCATGTAATGGATTTGCTAGCCAAGCAATATTCCATTTCGTGCCACTAGGACACTTTTCCACCTTTTATGAAGCCCACACAGTGGGCTTTTGATTCAGACTTTCCACGTAATGGATTTGCTATCCAAGCAATATTCCATTTCGTGCCACTAGGACACTTTTCCACCTTTTATGAAGCCCACACAATGGGCTTTTGATTTGGACTTTCCACGTAATGGATTTGCTATCCAAGCAATATTCCATTTCATGCCTCTGGGTCTTCATGCACCTTTAAATGTCAACCTGTATATAGTTAAAGTAATCTGCGGTCAACTTTAGCTTGTTGATATCTCCATAGAGCTTGTCCTCAAATGAAGCAGGTGTGGGCCAAAATATCTTTCTCTGTTCTGCATACGTTGGGCAATCCTGCAGCAAATGTTTTGATGTCATTTTTCCAGTTCTACAATTACATTCATCGGTATCTCCTATCTTTAGTTTATTGAACAAGTGGTATTTCAGCCTGTTATGTCCTGTGCGGAGTCTGAAGATTGCTACTTGTTCTCTTCGGTCGAGTTTGTAATATGCATCATCCTTCTGATGGCCTGGATGCTCTGATTCCCATTTGGTTCTATAAGTGCTTTTTATCAACCTCTTTGCCTCATTATAGGTTATGTCTATGTCAGGCTGTGGTAGTCGTCCGCCCTCTTTTGCCAGTCTGTCAGCCTCTTCGTTTCCAGGTATACTGCAATGTGATGGGATCCACTGTATTACAACTTTTTTGGATTTCTGGCATAGACCATGGAGTGCTGCTCTTAGGTCAGTTAGTTCTGTGCTGTTATTGCTCTTCAGTATTGAGACAGCTGACTTTGCATCTGTGAAGATAGCTATTTGCTTCTCTTTATTTTCCTCCATCAGGAGCATTTCTGCTGCAGTTTTCAGAGCCTCTACCTCCGCTTTGAAGTTACTTGAAAGTTTTCCAGTTGCCATTGAATGTGTTTTTTTCGCTCCATTTTTTAAATTTAGGAGAATTCCTCCTCCTCCATTCTCTATTGAATTTTTGGCTGATCCATCTGTATATGCATGGGTCCAATTTCTGCTTGGGTAATGTTCTTTTATGTAGTTTAGGGTTATTTCTCTTCTTTCGGTTTCATGCTGAGTGTTCTTTTTCTCAATACCAGGAATGTTTTCTATCATCTCAGGCAGTTGCTGCTGTCTTTAAGCTGGGAACTTGTGTGCATTGTGTATGGGCTTGACTGTTGATATGTTAAGAATAGGATCTGACCTAATCCTTCGTTTTGCAGTTTCTACAAAGTTGCTACGCTTCAGTCTTCCCTTTCAAAAACCATTAAATCTGTTGTACATAGGGTGGTCTGTCAATCTTCTAAATTTTTCTGCTTGTTGCTGGGCTCTGCTATCTCTTCTATCCTGCATTGGTTGTAAACAAGTGATCTTTTCTAATTCATTAATAGGCGTTGTCTTCAGGCTTCCAGTTATGATTCGCATTCCTTGATTTTGGACTCTACTTATTTTGTTAAAGTTTGACTTAGCTGCTGTTGCCCAAGCTGCAATGCCATATTCCAGTACTGGCCTCACCCGTCCAGTATATAACTTCTTGAGAACTTTCTCATCTGCTCCCCATGTTGTACCAGCAAGCTTTTTCATGATTGCCATTCTTTGCCTTGCTCTTGTTCGATTTTTCTCAACCTGTGTCTTCCATGTCAGGCGACGATCAAAGGTGACTCCTAGATAGTTTGGATTTTCTTCATGGCGCAATATTTTTCCATTCAATACCAGCTTAGGTTGCTGAGTTTTAGTTGAGAGGGAGAACACTGTGCATGTTGTTTTCTCCTCACTTATCTTCACTAGCCATGATTTTGACCAGTCCTCTAGCGCTAATAGGGCTTGCTGTATTCTGCTATTAGCTGTACTAATATATTCTTCAGATGTCCATATGGCTAGGTCATCTGCAAAGGAGGATGTGTGTACTCTGGCTGGAAATTTTCCGTGATGTCGTTTATATATGCTAGGAATAATGTTGGTGAAAGAACTCCTCCTTGGGGGACACCTTGCTCCAACAGCATCATTTTGCTGGTTTGTCCTTGTACTTTTGTCCTGGCAGTTCTGTTCTCAAGGTAGTGGCTGATCCATTTGTACATTTTCCCGCAAACATGCATTTTTTGCAGTTTTACTTTCAGTCCTTCCTTCCATACTTTATCAAATGCTTTTTCTAAATCTATCCAGACTGCTAGTGTGTGCTTTTTCTCTTGGAAGGCATCCTCTATTTCCTGAGCTATATAGGTTATTTGATCTTCAGTAGATCTGTACTTTCTGAATCCTGCTTGGTGAGGTGTTAAGAGTTGGTTTTCTTCCAGATGCCATGTTAGCCTGCCATTGATAATGCGTTCCATTAATTTTCCTACACAGCTAAGAAGACTGATAGGTCGATAGCCATTTGGTTCTTCCAGGTCTTTTCCTTTCTTTGGGACTGGTATTAGTATAGCTTCCTTCCATGCCTGTGGGACTATTCCCCTCCTCCAGCTGTAATTTAGGACTGCTAGTAGTTTCTTTTTTGCCTTAGTGCCTAGTCCTATTAGCATTTCATTTGTGATTCCATCCTTTCCTGGTGATGTCTTCTTTTTTAGGGTATTCATTGCCTGTTCCATTTCTTCCATTGTTAGATTTGCCATCATATATTCTGCTGCTGTCTCTGTATATGTATGATGTATCTGTTTATCTTTGATTGCTTTCTTCTGTTCGGCTGTAATATCAATGTGGTTTGCACTGGCATAGTGTTCCATTAGTGCATTTGCAGCCTTTTTTTCCTGTAAGCAAGGCATTTCCTTGTTTAATTGTTATTTGTTTGTTTCTAGGTCCTTCATTGTTCATGGCTTTCACTAGTTTCCATAGTTTGTTTCCATCCCTGTCAAAATTCAGGTTTTCTGTTTTTTTCCTCCAACATTCTCTTGTTGTTTGATTTACTGTTCTTTTATATTTGCTGAGATGGCTTTGAGAGAGATGTTCGCTTCAGTTGTTTGTTCTCTCTCTGCGGTCTTCCTAGCATCTTCAACTTTTTCCTCCAAAAATTGTAGTTCTTCAGTCCAGTATGGTTTGTAATTTTTCCTTGCTCCTCTTGGAATAGACTCAGTGGCCGCCTGTATTATTGCTCTGTTTAGACTTTCCACCATTTGCTTCATGTTGCCATATCGTGTATTTACGTTTTCACAATATTTGTCTGTTAGTATGGCAAATCTGTCCCAATCTGCTCGTTTGTAATTCCAACGGGGCAAAGGCTTTTGCTCCTGTGGAACATACTCCATATTTATTACAAGCTTGATTGGTCTGTGGTCACTACCTGCTAATTGGTCCAGCACATGGCGATCGATTTTGTGGAGGATGTCTCCTGTGCAGAAAGCTAAGTCTGGAGTAGAAGTGGTAATCCATCTTCTGGAGTAGAAGCTCGGTGTGTCATCCGCTTTGTTAAGTAGATGGAGATTTGAGTCTATTTCCCAGTCCTCCACTTCATCTCCTCTTTTGTCAGTATCTGGGTATCCCCATCTTTCTGAACGGCTATTAAAGTCTCCGACAACAATGCAATTTGTGTCAGTTATTTCCATGTTTGAGAGTGTAAGATCCTTATCTGCCGGGCTATATAGATTGTAAATTCTTATTTTCACGTCCTTTATCATTATATCAACACCTATAATTTCCGTTTGGTTGTCAGAGATCACAGATACTTCGCTGCAAGGTATTGTATTTCGTGTAAGTATTAGAACTCCTCCTTTGTGTCCTTCGCGGTCGAAACGTGTGGCCTGATATCCCTCGACTGAAAATGTGCGATTGGCGTTGAGGTGTGTCTCTTGAATGCATGCCACATCTATTCTATCTTTATGAAGACGCTGTGTTAGGGAGGCTTTCTTGTTATAAACTCCTTCTGCATTCCATTGTAGTATGTTGAGTGTCCGGGGTGTTTGGTCAATAGCTCTTAACCTACTCCTCTGTGCCTTGACTCCACAGCACAGGGGAAGGTGACCACCAGTAGTCATGGGTGGACCCCCTCGAGGCAGGGGGCCCGGCACTATCACCGCCTGATGGGACTTCACGGGATTAGCACCATAACGATTAATTTTCATCTGTGGCATCATGAAATGATAAAGTTACGTTGCACTTCTTTGTCAAGCCTGTGGCTCAGTACATCCGATTTCGACAAGCATTTGTTCGGGATGCTTTCCCTAGCCTTTGACTGTCCCCAGTCTACCTACAAGGCAGCAGGTTTGTGCGTCACTTCGTCTGGTCCCTCTCCCTTGACCTGTCCGACATGGGTGACCCTACCAGTAGCTGTGCTACCGTCGGCATAGCTCTTGGGGTCATTGGAACGCTCAAGCCCCTCTACCTCGTCAAGGTGGACGCACGGCAGAGGGGGTCCATTATTTCGTACTCATCATCGTACGTTGATAAATCTTCTGATGATCCCTTGCCATATCTGTTGGCCATGAACAACACTGTCGTGCCAGAAAATATCTCAATGTATTGGAGATGAGTTGAATGTGCTGCTTCCCAAGTCAGCTAATTGCTCTGAATAATCCCTATCTATTGACAAATAAAACTAACGTGATCTCCGTTATACGTCAGCTGCCTGGATATCTATTCTATCTCTTTTGGTTTCGGGAGTTTTGCTCCCTCTTATTTTTGCGTAATAAGCTGCGCTACGACTTGGCAGATGTCACATATGGCGATATATTATTCTTCGGCACTGGGCCAGTTAATACGTCTATAACCATATAGAGCAAATACCAAATGGAGGTCTTAGTGGCGAAATGTGTAAGCCACCTTCCTCACACAGCGAAGTTTGTGGGGTTCTTTTCCAAACTTCGTCATTCGAATCGAGGGTGCAGTAATTTTCTTGGAGACTTGTTAAGGTCGTCACTAGGGATACGGAGTTCGTGTCCTGAGAGGCGCTTTCTGCAGGCCGCTCTTCGGTAATAAATAAGGCATATGGGATAAAACCAAGTGCAATGAATCGATCATCTCGTCTTTGAATCCACTTTTAAACCATATACCAAAACACATCAAGTATAAAAGGGGTATATTTTACGAGGGGGATTCATATGAAAACCTCAAATGTGTGTGTGTGTGTGTGTGTGTGTGTGTGTGTGTGTGTGTGTGTGTGTGTGTGTGTGTGTGTGTGTGTGTGTGTGTGTGTGTGTGTGTGTGTGTGTGTGTGTGTGTCCTCGCGCGCGAGCGCGCGTATGTTTGTGTAAATATATTCTGAAACCGCAAAGAACAAATGTATCATTTGTCGATGTAGTCATCACTATGTTCAATGCAAGTCCTCCAGTGTCGATAAAGTATTTAGATTCCTATAGAAAAAAAATTATCCTGGTCGCCCATGCACCACCTACTGTACCTCTTCATCAGACCGAAAAGTTTTGAAATTTCTTACTCCACTCATACACTTGCTGGACAGGCATGCGTCACCATAATGGACCTTCTTTCGCCGATGAATTTCTATAGGTTTACCCCCCCCCCCCCCACTCCCCTTTCGCTGATCAAAATACGGATAGCAGAACGCTGCTCCTCTTTGGTGCATATCAAAAGTAGGGCAGACATCTTTAAACTGTCCTTATGACATCTCCGTGTTCGTCTGCACCGTGAGGTCACGTGCTTAACACTCCTGACGTCCTAACAATAATATTAACAGCTTACAAGACAATGGCATGGTTATTGTAATTTCCGTCACATGTTACATGTTTTTAAATGATACCCACTCGTACATTAGTTTACCTTCCACTTCTTCCACTTCCAATCTTGTTCAAGTACCCCCTTTCAGCCTTCGTGTTTCGACTTGGCTATGTAGGTTGTCTATGGTGTAGCTTGTAGTTTGCCTTTCGTACTTTGGGCTGCTTGTTGTCAGCTTCCCGGCTTCTGATGGGTTGATTGCGTTCGCTTCTTTCTTGATGAGGTTTTCCATGTCTGGACAGAGTCGCGCACTTGTTGAGGCCTGGAGTGATTGGGTACCCACCCCGTCATATGGTGCTGTTATTAGTTTACCTTATCCGCTAACCGTTAGAACAAACTGAAGTATCTGGGGATCACATTTGACAGGAGCCTATCCTTCAAGGACCATGTGGAGACGGTCGTGACACGATCTCAAAAGGGACTCAATGCACTTAAAACTATGGCTGCAATGGACACAGAGCAGAGAATGCTTTTCACACTATACCAGCACTTGATCCTCTCAGTAATTGATTATGGATTAGGTCTGCTCACTGTCTCAGAGAGTCAGCTGGTGAAGTTAGAGCGCATGCAGAACGAAGCTATGCGGGTCATTCTGGGATGCACTAGAGACACCCCAGTAGTGTGTATGCGTTACATCCTTGGTCTGCCGACTGTTGCTGGTAGGCTAAAGGTGATGCAGGCGAAGGCATACCTCAGAGTAGCTGCAGACACAGACCACCCACTGCATGAGGCGCTGGGCGCAGTTAAGGGTCAGCGTCTGATAAGAGGGAAATCATGGATGGCTCAGGCGGAGGATACGATCAGACAGGTGTGCTCCTTGGAGAACATTAGGCGTGGAGAGGAGTGGGTCAGAGTGCCAGCGGAGCAGTCAGACTTGTGCTGAGTTATAATCACATTAATATGGGAGTGCAGGGAGTGGCCAGCAGGGGCCACGGAAGTGGAAATCCAGCAACTAATTCAGGGCAATGCTCACTCGGGTGATGTGATTATCTACACAGATGGTTCGGTGTCAAGAGGTGAGAGATGTGGCTGGGGGTTCATAGTCAAAGCTAATGGTCGATGTTTGGGGCAGGAGAGCCTGGCATATGATACCACAACATCCAGCTTAAGAATGGAGGTGGAGGCAGTCACTGCGGCTCTCTGCTGGATGGAGAATACGACACACACACACACACACACACACACACACACACACACACACACACACACACACACATCGTGATTGTAACTGACTCAGAAAGCATGCTGACGAGGGTGAGGACGGGCAGACTTCGTGGCTTGCTTCGCTTCGGAGGTCACGGGTGACAAGCTGGGAAATGAACAGGCGGACAGATTGGCTGGCTCTGCAGAACTTGGTGGAGTATTGATACATGACAAGGCAGACGTGGTTGCGGCCTTGTGGGAGCACGTGCACACCTCGGAGGAGCAAATGGATTACCATGGTCTGGCAAGAATGAGACAACGAGGAGTGACGAAGGGATCTGGCCGACGCTCAACGCTCAGAGGAAAGGCGAGACGGACTATAATCAGATTGCTACTGGTACTATTAGTGTTGGAACTCTTCGCTGGCTACTGAGGATGGGGACGGAGCACTTATGGGAATGCCTAGAATGCTGTGATGTCGATTCCTAAATCAATCAATCAATCAATCAATCAATACTGCATCGTTATGTTCTTTATGTCGTATTGTGTGGGGAATTTTGGTTTGTCTTATATTTCCCTTGTTGTGTTCAGTCAAGCTGAAAAACATCTGATGGCTGTGGAAATGTGGTTTCTGAGGAGAATGCAAAGAATACCCAGGCAGGAAAACCAATGACCAAATACTACAAGAATCAAAAGAAAATCGTAAAATGATTAGAGAAATTAGACGTAGACAGTCAAAATTTGTTGGACACGTTATTAGAAGAAATAAATTGGAGAACTTGGTGATAACTGGCAAGATCGAGAGGAGAAGTTATTTCAAGAATGGCTTAACCACGTAGCATGGTCGAGACAAGAACACTGAGCTGACCCACGATTCTGATGATCGAGTGAAATGGCGAATCATGACCGCCCACGCTTACCGGCATGGCACATGATGGAAGGATGGGTAGTGTTCATGGGAATTCCCGCTGGGGGAAAAAAGGCTGGTACGTGCCACGATGGTATACAGTGCAATGGTTTATCAACAGGCTGTTTTGGGGTTTAATACTAAGTTCAGAGGCAAGTGGATACCGGGGTAGGGGTGTCTCCTATCAAAGAAGGAAGGCAGCTCTTACCCTGTGCTAATCTGCGGAACACCCTTGGGCGAGGCTGAATACCCATTTAACCGCCTACTCTGCAACCAGGGTAAAATAAAACCATGTGTGCTGGTGGTTGACTGAGATTGAGAGCAGCTGAGAGATAAGTGTTAGTTATGGTCTCAAATTCGCATGGTAGACAGAGGATCTCTGTATAAAGACAATGGCTACAGTCACCCGATCAGTATGGTCACTGCAAAAAAGAAAATCTCGATTACACATGTCTCGTAAATTATAATTCGAAAACTCACAAGGTTATGAAGGGGACCCACAAAAAAACAAAAACAAAAACTTTAAAATTAGTGACAACTGGCGGACATGATGACAAAAGAGAAAGAAAAAGTCAAAGAAATACATACCTGGATGGCTTGGCTGCTATATGGCACAGTCGGGACAATCATGACGGGTGATCGCGTGGGGTGGCGAACTATGACCTACAACGCTTATCGGCATGGGACATGGTGATGACGTTAAACATCGCAAGATGAGGACAATTATGATCGCCCACGCCAATCGACAAGGCACTTGATGATAATGATTAATGATAAGGCTATATTGTCATTAACAATCGGACACCCATATACGACATGTAGTAGGAATCCCTTTATGTGCGTGTTTATTTGTGTTCGAAGTCTGAAGTTTGAGTTCTGGCCCTTTGTATCTATTAGTGCAGTGGTTCTCATCCGGTGGGGGAATTTTGGGGCTTACAGGGGGGGGGGGGGGGGGGGGAATGAAGATTATTTAAAGATCGCCTTAATATAAGAACCGATTACTTGATCTTGTTTTTCCCTTCATACTTTACGGTTCTGTACGTCTCAATCAATCAATCATGTGCCATGCCGGAAAGCGTGGGCCGTCATGACTCGCCATTTCACTCGATCACCAGAGTCGTGGATCAGCTCAGTGTTCCTGTCTCGTCCATGCCACGTGGCCAAGCCATCCAGGTAATTTCCTCTCGGTCTTCCTCTTCGTCTGTTCCTCTCGATCTTGCCAGTTGTCAGTAAGTACGTCTCACCCTTCTAAAATTCATTTTATAAAGTAAGTAGATCCACAAATCACGTTTTATGTGGACGTCTAGACTTGTTTTAGTATGTGCTTCCATTATTACATATACTGTGTAAGGGCGGGAGGGGGGAATTTTTAGGTAGGAAATGCGAAAGGGGGGATTGACGTTCTGAAAATATGGTGAAGGGGGGCACGGACCAAAAAAAGGTTGAGAACCACTGTATTAGTGAAATCCTACCACATGTATTGAGCTTGACTCTAGTCCGTCTTTGTGAAGACACATGAAGAATGTAGCATAGATGGGGGCACAAGCTCAATTGAAATACCACTACTTTTATCGTTTCTTTACTTATTCAGTCGTGGAGATTTGTCCGCAACAGACGAACTATATCTCCGGCGGGCCTATTCTCGCTGGTCGCGAGATCCGCACAGTGGTGGGCAGAGAGATTTGCTCGCAGCAGACGAGCAATACCTCCGGTGGGCCTACTCTCGTTGGTAGCGGGAGCCGCACGAGTCAGGCGAGGAGTCTGACGGTAGTACACACTTACAAGATCCAGACACTTGCGTTTGACAGGCGCACGCGCCCAGTGGTCTGTCACAAAATAAAACCGTGTGTTTAACCAGTTGATTATTATAGAGGATTTTCTGATTAAACGGACTATCTGCCAGCGACTACTATTTTACTAACAGTAAAAACAAATCGGATGTCAAAATCCCAGGACAATATTTGTAGTTGCACGTGTACATCTCTAACGGATTGGGAACATTCGGTGGTGATGAAGACAGGTCCCGGCATCGCTTGACAGTTTGTCAACAGTCAGGGACAAACCGGAATTGGCAGCGAGAGACAGGAAACAGTACATCTGTCAAGTCTTAGTTCCGGAACATCAAGAAGATTGACGGCTGGTTACTGGCAACTGTGTTGAGAGTATACAGGAACTCGCTGGCTTGTTTTGAGAATCTAAACAATTAATGACAACGTTGACAAGGACTAAAGCCAGGAAAATAGATTCTTGACAATGGCTGATATGTCCAAATAACACCTGTGTGGACAGGAAGAATACAGTCACGTGACCAATTAGAGGTTTTGCCATAAACCATGATTGGAGATGGGGAGGTGACAAAAACCGTGGATTATGATGGACGTGTTTGTGGGAGAGCTCTACAGTGCTAGATAAATTTAACATTAACTAGCATGTGTCGTTATGGCAAAGTGTAGTAGCCATCCCGGGAATGAGGCGGTTGTGCATAAGGTTCCTCGGGTTGGAATGAAGAACCCGGACCCAATGTAACATCCGATCCCGGATAAATTATGATGTGGAGAGATGGGCCAGCAACTTTCGCAATGGAAGAAGTTAAGACACATTGCTCGGTGGAGTCTAATGGTATATGTATCCTACATGAGTGAATACCAATCGTTAACACACCTGAAGTGATGGAGGTTCAGCCCATGTGGAACTAGATCAGTAGGGACTGATGTTCACAGTAGATGAAACCAAACATTGAAGTGTAGTTGTTCTACGTATCAAGGAAATCAGAACTTTCAGACTATATCTAGTGAATAAAGCAAGCCATTTTATTCTAGATACATTAACTGTTTAATAGTGAGAACTAGTGAACATTTATCAAGAGACAAAAAGACTTGTTAGTAGGACAGTGTTCCATGTTTGTTTTCACTGCGCCGGAATTATGAAGCCGGAGTTTCTATAAACTATTAGGAACAGTTGCGTTAGGAAATATACTAGTATTTTCCACGGATTATATTTACATGAGATTCAGATCTCATGGTCATCAGAGTTCCTGGAGGAGGACATGTCTGGAGAGAAGGATACGACTTCGGTGAGGTTTTTCGTACTGACTTGAATGATGTCGTGTGATCCTTGCCATGATGTGTACACTATGATCCTGAACTTTGAAGGCTGACATACACATTTATGTTATAATACACGACACACTTTTTTCTTCGCATACACGTCTCATGTACGTTACACTTTTCTTTTAATAAATTAGTCTTTATTAATTTTTTAGAAGCAAGAGTTGTTGAGTATGTTGCGTTGGGGAAGTATGAGAGGGGGCATAGTACGACAGTGAGAGAGTGATAGGAAAAGGTGTCCATAGGCTGATGGAGTGTGTTGGACGGAAGCTGGTGGATTCTCCAGAATATTGAGAGGGAAAAAAATATTATAATGTGGGTGTCGACTCTCTTCACTCCAGGGACGACACTGTAAAGGAGGACACGACATGGTCCGGGCGCGTATAAGACCCTTACCTGCGGGATTTGGCTGAACGCCTCTAAGTCAAATTTCAAGGGTGTAGGGTCTGGCCATCGCTCGTCTCCTGCTCGTGGAGGCGAGGTCTCGGAGGTTTGACACTGAGCCGCCAGCGTCTGCAGCCTACCTTGTTCCAGACGTATTGGTTATCCATTCCTCTGGATCAAACAAGGCAAGGCCGAGAGAGTGAACATGTCGTTTGAGCACCACATGTTCTCTGAAGCTCTGCCCAGGCATTGTGATGGAATTTTGGCCAAATTCCAACACACATACTTTGGTCTGTCAAGACTGTAAGGTGCAACTCACCACATGTATTCTTCTTCTTATAGTCCGTATCCCGTGGACGTTGGTAATCATACCTGCCCACATCCCCATGTCTCGTGTGCTGCCAATAATTTATGTTATTGATTTTCCTCTATGCAATGATGTCACACTGTTTAGCATCTTGTCTCTTAATCTCTCCTGCCTCTCCTCCTCTACAACTTTCTCGCCGTTACGATATACCCCAGGTTTCCTCTACGGTATGCCAAAAGTATGTGGAATTTCTTCTTCTGATATGAGTAACTAGCTCTCTTTGTGAGTTAACTTATTTAAAGATATCTTCATTGTTTGTGGGTTAATATCTGTCAAGATATTTTCACCGCTCTTTCTATCATCCCTAGTATTCTCATCATACTTCTGTTAAACCAGTCTTCACAGCTTTCATATATTTCCCGACTTTCCTGCTAATTGTCCATGATACTCTTCCAAACATCAGGACTGGCTCAAATATAGCCTCCAAGAACTCTTTTCATCACCAAGAATGACAAAGATAAAATGCCTAGAATATTCTTCATCTTGTCAACTGCTGCCTGAGGGGCATTTTGTGTGATATACACTGGCACAGGAACGGAGTATTATGGGGCGACCCGTGTGGTGAAGTTGGAACCGCGACTACTGACTAACACGTACCAAATACGAAGCACCACTGCTATTATTGGCCATATTTTTTTGCATATCCCTTACAGTCAACATCAGCATTTTTCAGCTGCTGTTGGTGTACTAGGCAAGATTACGCTCAGTAGTTTGCCATTGCTTTCTGAGCGACCGGCTCAATACCCCGTAAGTTACCGACGCGGCCAGAACCGCCACCGATTCTAGCGCACGTCACATTACTCACGAGAGTATACGGATTACGGAGAAAGTCGCTAACCTAGGCCAGGGAGGGCGGCTATAAAATTACCTTCACCTTTGTTACATACAGAATAAGTTCAGACCAACCTCTTCTTCTAAAACCCGTTATATTAACGTATTTGTACAATCTATTACACAGAACTCTTCCCTATTACTATTAGTATATTACCTTAACCCAAGCAAGGTGAAAACACCACAGTGTGTCCTTGCCCCGTACACCGGCCTCGTGGAACGGAACATGACCCCGTGTGACCCAGCCCTTAACCAATCGAATCGCTCCTCGGGGTCACGGTCAATGTCGGTGTGAACGTCTGCTTGCGAACGATGACAGGGGTGATGTCCGAATGATCGCACAATCTGAAGTTTTATAACAGACGGCTTCTTGTGTATGTGGATTTTATTATCGGGCTTCATTTTGTTTTCATAAGCAGGTAAAGCTGGATACTTGTAGGGTTTCTGCTTGTGCTGCAGCTAAACAACTTTAGGATATAATAATTAATATAATAAATATAATTATGTTTAATGCTGGGGATGAAAGGAAAATGTTTAATTGTTTACTTACACTTCTCTACAGAACAAGCCGGGGATGTGGTTGTAGTATCCTTTATTTTCACTATAACGGGTAGATCATCACGGCTTGAAGAGAATGGTGGTGAAGGGAGTGACCACATCTGGCCGAAACTCAAAACTCCGAGGAAAAGACAGGCAGACATATGATTAATGATACCATCGGGTGTTTGTAAAGTCTCACAACACTTTGTATGTAGAACAAATTTGAAAAATGAGGTACATGATGTCATAAAAATGTTCTTAAAAAATTCATTAATAGTCACTGCTATTGCTATGGTCTAACGCTGTTTTGGGGAAACTGAAAAGTATGAATGAAGTATTCATTATAACAGGTGTTGGAAATGTCCACCACAGGCTTCCAGATGACTGTAATGTAATATGATGAGGAGATTGTTTATCAGGAAATCTTACTATAAAATAAATCTTTCAACAACCATCCATGAGTATTGACCACTATTTCGAAACACTTGTTCAACCCAAAAAATTCTTTCTTTTCTTGATAACACCATTCTGTTTGGAGTGCAAATAATTACTCCTGCTGATGACAGCTATTCATTGCATATTGCTTCATGATGGCCTGTGGAGCACATCTTTTTATGACATGTACTTAATTTTTCAGATTTGTTCTATATACAAAGTGTAGTGAGACTTTACAAACAGCCGGTATAATTCAGACTTCTTCTGGTACCAATTTAGTATATTTGGTGGCTGTTACAGATGAGGGCGGAGCACATACAGGAATGTCCCAAGAGCTGTGATGTCAGTTTTTAACTCAACTCAACTTTCTTAATTGTAAAGAAGGAGTAGAAATTCATCACAAACTCCATGGCACCTGCAAGGACCCAAATATTTGAACACTAAAATTACATGATTAAAATATTATTTTTGTGGGAACATTTTTCTAATTTTAAAATGTAGTCCTTATATCAAAGGCAAAGATAGTCCCATAGCAGAAACTGCCTTTGGGATGTGAAGTTTTAACACCTGACATATTTTAGGCTATGACATGTGAGGTCGAGAGTACGCATTCTCCCATCACCTTCCCAGATCATTCCCAGACAATTTTATGGCACCCATTTTTATGAGGCTGAGTCAACCCCACGGTCGCACTGGTCATAAATGATCATCCTGCCTCATCCGGGTAATTGAACCCAAACACTGTTTTGCAAACATATGCACTAACCACTATGTCACCATAGTAAGCAATTAATGCACTACTTTACTTGTCTCTGGCAAATGGATTACGGACACATTTCGCAATCCAGCGTACCGTGTTTGAAACACAGCTGCGTGCGATTTGGCAGAAGACCACCTTGCATTGTTTTGTGTAAAATGGTATGAGTACCGGTCATTCAGAAAGCAACGGCTAACTACTGAACATAAACTTGCCAAGAAATCACAAACTGCCAAAAAATGCCGAGGTTGACTGCAACGTCCTATAAATGATATGCAACTAACTTTTTTTAACATGCCTCAGCCACTAGATCCAAGGTGCACTCAAGGGGTGATTTGGTTACTGTCATGATGATCACCTTAACTTCCCAAGACTTTTCCAGGTACCCATTTGATGTTAGATCAACCTGGTAGCCCAGGTCAATGTTGAACGTCTGTCTCAACGTGGATTCAAACCCATGACCACTGAGCTGACAGGCAAGCATTTGGCCACTATGCTACCACAGCTGCTCCGGTCATTGTTGTCATTTGCCCATTACCTCTACCCATTTAACCTCAGAATAGAAGTTATAATTAGGGCCCATCGCAGCCTCAGGTTAATAATCCTGTAAGCGATTCCGCCACATTTCAGATATTAATTTTAAAGGGATTGTTATCCATTGGTTCCCCTAATGGCCATTGTGTGAATATAAAGCAAGACATAGTGAACAACTAAACATACTTTATGTCCCTAAACCTAGGATAAACTTATACAAAATGAGCTTAGCGTACTCTGCAGCTCAGCTTGTGGAACAATCTTCCACAAGAAATATGAAACATCACTAATCCTTATACATACAATGGCAACCTATTTGAACACTACCTCAGTACAGACAACATGACCCCGCAAAAAAGAAAAACCAAAAATTATTATTATAAATCTCAAAGGACACCTAGTATAATAAACATTCCCCTAACTATGTACACTACACCTACCTTTGCTGCTTATAAACGCCATGTCAAAATGAGTTTTAGTGAGTCATGTATGATTTATTATTGCACATTTTTCATGTGTTTTAATACATATTGTTTCTGTTTTTGTCTAAGATTAACTTCACAAGTGACATATGAATGAAATATGAATGAGAGCAGAGAGATAAGAAGGGCAGAATGTCAGAGAGGCCTGCGTGCCCAATTTGAAACCCTCTGAAAATAGTTTGTTCATTTACCATGACTATATATATATATATATATATGTCACAAAGTGACTGACATAAAGTCATGGCTATAGTTGTCTAGAGCATGTCAGTGTGAATGTTTGTAAGAACACTCTGCAGGTTTACTGGTGCACAGCTACAGACACTATACAAACACCGTTTCGTGCACATCCGTTTATTAATGACACAGGTACATGATTTACAGCAAACATGACACAGAAAATGCATTGGCACAGGTACATAACACAGCTGTCTTCGATCGGCCTGATGATATAACTAATATGCCTTGGACTAGATCCCGTTTCCGAGCTTCCTGACTGCCTGGCTGGGGCACACTCAGATAATCAGATAACACAGTAACTCCAGTAATCCCACTATTGCCGTCTCTCGGCCGCTCGTACTGCACTATTACGGAATCTTCTCCATCCGTAAATCTCATAACTTCCTCAGTCCCGACATGGACTGCTTGGCTAGTATCTTCAACGTAGCCTAAACCTCGCTGCCCAGACTCAGACCTCCACTGTCTGACTAAAAACTCAGCTCTTCTCTGAGTATCTTCTCTCTGGACCCAGATCCCTTCACTGGTCCATATCTTAATGTCCTTGCTACGTCTCCCTGACGCAGCAGCCTCAGACTCCACTGTCTGAGCATCCACCAGGCGGACTAGGCCACGACTCCACTGTCGGGCTAGCTCTCCACACCTAGCCCCAGCCTCCACTCGGCTGTACTCGACTCGAATCCCCCTTTCACTTTCCCAGCCTTGGGTATTTATCCTATCTTTGCAGACCACCCACTAAACACACCATTTACCCTCTGGAACCCTACTTTACATAACTCCAACATTCTATTCCTGATTTCTCTTTTTCTATCAGTCTTAATGTCACGTACACGCATCTCATTAGTTACCTCCTCTTAGCCCGTACGTGTCCTAACACTCCCTGTGTTGGGTTTTCCCATTGTTCTAGAGTTCTTTGACCTCACATCCCTCTACTTTCATGTTTTATCTAGTGCCTACGTGACTAAGGCTGACAACACCATGATCTACTCTCCACTGTCTTGAGAGCCCGTCATTGTACTTGGAATTCCTCCCTCAACCTTTAATGATCTAACATTTGCATATACTTCTCCTCTTAACATCTCTGAACCTTTGTTGTAAATCTCACATCCATGACCCAATTACATTGCTAGAATTAGCAAATTCCTAAATGGTTGTTTACCCCAGTTAGATGCAAAACTCACACTCGTTACAATATATATATATATATATATATATATATATATATATATATATATATATATATATATATATATATATATATATATATAGTCCGTATGTGAACACAATCAACATACAAATCTAAATATTCAAAACAATGTTTTCCCATTGTGAATTTGAATAACGAAGACATAAGTAATATATCGCACAATTTATTGCCTGGTGATTTGTAGGAGCATGCATCTTTCCCATTGCAACATACACTTGTGAAACCTTTACACTTACTAAACAAGCTGAACAGCACATAAATGCCTTTGAATATAAATGTTATAGACGGGTTCTAAGAATATCTTGGATACAGAAAAGAACAAATGCATCCATACGACAAGGTCTGAATATTGAAGAAGGTTGGCTACTAAAGACAATAAAACAACGAAAATTGTAATATTTTGGTTACTTGAAACATCATGCAAGTTTGGAAAGAACAATCATATGCCTGGGAAGAGAGGAAGAGGAAGGCCAAAGAGAAGATGGGTGCATTTTACTGTAACTCGCCAAGTGCATACTAAAAAAAAATAGCAGACACCTTGGCATATCATAGGCATCTGCTATTTACTCAGGTAAACCTTAACTATATAGGCAAAGAGACTTGATAGTTTTTTTAGAACTTCAGTGGTGACATTGAAACATATGAAAATATGTTTTGTTTATTTTGGTTGAACAGATTTATTATGCTACTTTATTATACAATATTATGCTTCAAATTAAAACCTTAAATGTTTTTTGTTATGTGAATATATTCTGAAGAAGTAAAGAACAAATGTATCATTGTTTGATGTAGTCACCACTCCATTCAATACAAGTCCTCCAGCGCTGATAAAGTGCATGGATTCCCGTAGAAAATAAAATTCTCTTGGTCTTGTGTGTAACCACTCATATACCATCTACTGTATCTCTTCATCAGGCTGAAAAGTTTTGAAACTTCCTGCTCCTCTCATACACTAACAGGCATGCATCACCATACTGGAGTTTCGCTAATGAGTTTCTGTAGGTTACACCCCTTCACTGATTTTTAAAAAAACGGGTAACAGAATGCTGCTCCTCTTTGGTGCATGCCAAACGAGGGATGGCCATCTTTAAACTATCCTTATGACATCACCTTGTTCATCTGCACTGTGATATCACATTCTTAACACCCTTAACAATAATATTGACAGGTTACAAGACAAGGGCATGGTTATAGTACTTTTTCTCACACTTTTAAGGTTTTCATCTGAAGCCCCCTAGTATGTTGAACCAGTTCTGTAGTATGCATCTGGTGAGATACAGTGAGATATGCCAGGCTGTATATTATTTGATAAGTCTGCATGGCCCTCTGATCCTGGCATAGTGGATCAGATGCCTAGCTTTCTTAGATAAAGGCAGAACGCTCATCATCAACATCATGTACTTGCCTGTCCAAAAATCTTGACTGTCCATGACTAAATTCTCAGATTAGTTTACCGTTTTCATTTGTTTCATGAAGAACTATTTCATTCATGTTTCTGTCTGTCCATGGTATTCTTTGCATTTTCATGAGAAACTACATTTCCACTGCCATCAAGGTGACATAGTGATCTACACCAGTGGGTCACTGGTGAGAAACAGATGTAGTGGATTGGGTTTCATTGCGAAGGCTAATGGACAATCTTGAAAAAGAGAGTCTGGCATATGAGACTATGACCTCCAACATGAGAATGGCATTCCGCTGGTTAGAGGAAACCACTGCAACACACACTGTATTCATTATGGACTCAAGGAGTATGCTTAGTAAGGTGGAGAAAGGAATGTTTCGTGTGGAATGGGTCACCTCGCTTCAGAGGTCACAGATTGTGAGAATTGTATAGATATTTTGCCTTAGCCATGCAGGAGTGTGAGAGTATGAACAGGCTGATAGGCCGGCAGGAGATGCACCTCTAGGTGGTAGTTTATCTATAGATAAGGGAGAGGTGGTGCCTGTGGGACCAGGTGGAGAAGGTGGGGGAACAGATTGAGAACTCATATGTAGAAAGAATTAGATTGCAGGGGATTGGCAGGGGTTCTGGAATAATCTCAAAACTGAGAGGGAAGACCAGGAGAACTTTCAATCAGATAGCGGTGGGAACGATTAGTAGTGTGACTCTTTGCTGGCTTTTGAACGTGGGGGCAGAGCGCATATAGAATGTCTTGAGTGCAGTGATGTCGGTTCTTATCTCAACTCAACTCAACTGCCATTAAATGTTTCTCAACTTGCCTGCTCCATGTTTCATATGCATGCAACAGTTTAGGTTATGTATAGCACTTTAACACTCTTTGTCTCAAGTACTAGTGTAGGACAAACTATATATGTTCTGTAGAAAACTCAAGAATGTGCTTTCAATGTTGCTATTCTAACAGTGAACTACACTTTACGTGGTACATCAATTGCTTGTAGGACACAATATTATAATGGCAATGTTGACAAGAACATCCTTTATAGAAAGTTAAGACGGATGTTGCTGTCTGAGTGGTATTTGTGAAGCCTTCATATATACTGGGTCACAGTGTTATAAGGTAGGATGACCAGCTCCTTTTCTCGTTGCAGTTATTTTGCAATTCCCACACAGTTCTGAAAATGGTCTGGTATCTACTTTACGAGGTAGCCACAATTACACAATTAGCATGTGACTAGTGATGTGGTCAATATGTGAGTTGCCTTTACTTCCAGATGTCCTTACACCCTTGGTAGGCTAACTTGGCTTGGGAGCCCTGGTCAGTTTTTAAAAACCTCTGCACTACCACAGCTTCCCATTAGGAATGTCATCATCATCAATATCAACAAGTGCCATGCCGGCTGGCGTAGGTGTTCATGTCTCTCTACAGATCTCGGCCTTTGGTGTTCTGGATCAACTCTGCTTCTGATATTCCTCCATGCCACAGTCTCAGTCCATCCAGCATCATTTTTATTGGTCGGCCTATGCCTCTCTTCCCCTCAATCTGTCCAATTGTCATGATGTTCTCCAATGCCTCTCTTCTCATCACAAGACCTAACTAAGCTGTTTGTCTCTTTCTTATTGTTTTATATAATCTGGCAGTCCAAGGAATTCACAACATTCATCTTAGGAATCACATCTCTATTCCTTCCAAGTTCTTCCTAATATGTTCATTTACATTCCAAGATTCACTGCCATACAGCAAAACAGGCCCTATATAGCACCCCAGCACTCTCTTTCGTACATTCAAAGATAGTGACTAATTGCATAAGATACTTTTCATTTTCTGAAATGCAGCTTTTGCTTCCCTGTTCTCATTAGGAATGTACCCACTAATAATTAGAGATTGTATTTATCTTGATCACAAAATCTCCTGTTGCCTTAATTTGCTTTAATGTAATGTTGCATAGTTCAGGTTTTCCTGTTCCTCCTCAGGTAATATAGCAATTCAACTTATGCAGCAAGTATTGGTGGGTATTTACCATTGTCTTGAGTATTTATATGGAGTCTTCTAACCAACCCCCTTAGTCAAATATGACTGAGATACCATATGGCAGGAGACGGTACTATCTGCTTTCTGTTAGTGCTGAAAGTTGGGCAGTGCATACCAGACCTGACACCCCCCCCCCCCTCCCCCCCCCCCCCCCCCCCCCCCCCCCCCCCCCCCCATTGTGCCAATGGCTTTGAGTGGAGGAGTGCAATTGGGAGCAACAAGCTTACCCTAGTGCGAGGAAATGCAACCTAAATACTAAATGTCTTGGCAGGGCAGACCAGGCCCTAGGCCTTGGTTGGCAACTGATCTAGCATCGACGCTTCAACAGGCAGACAGTTAAGAGTATGGCTTTGCTGATCCGGCAGCTTCTGCAGCTTGTCTTGTTTCAGATGTATTGGTGTTATCTTTCCTCTGGAATAAACTAGGCAGGCCAAGAGAGGGATCATACTGCATGGGCAACACATGATCTCTAAATTAAGCCCAGGCTTTGTGTTATTTGTTTGGAATTCATCACGCCTCTTAGGAGACTGCTGTCAAAGATCAAAATTCATGGCATACATCATTATGCAAGGGTGCAGTCACTTGTGAAGCAAACAGGACCGCAAGAGCTATGGGGAAAAAAGCTGGACAGAAAAACCACTGCAGGAGATCCTCCTCCTGGAACGTCTAGCATTCTTTGCACACATTGTCAAAGAACATTTCGAGCCAAAATAGGCCTTACAGCCATCTTAGAACTCACGGCTCCAAACTTCCAACCCCACTGGATGAAATGAATGGTCATCATCTTTCTTGATGGGCAAATACCATGTATTAATAAATAGTTTTATCATCACATAGCAGGTCCTTTCTGGAACATCACTCTCATCACTGTCGTCAGTCATCACTATCATCACTGTCAATGAAAAGATTCTTAATCCTTTTGCCAGAGTTACCTGCCTTGTGCATTTTAATGAGGTCAGCATGGCGTGCGTCTAGCCACTACTCTCTCCACACCCCAGTTAGTTGCATGTCCTTGATAGGTCATTGCAGTCAACCTCAGCACTTATTGGCTGTTTGTGTTTATTAGTTAATTTTATGTTAAGTAGTTGGCCATTGCTTTCTGAATGTCCGATGGTCATGCCATCAAAATTAGTACAAAATGATCTGCTTAATTGTTTGCGGCATATTTCAAGCCCTCGACACGGAGAATTGTAAAACTACGTTTACTAACCCTTTAGCCACAGATGTCAACATACCCGATTGTACGCGTACATAATGAAGTCTGCCTGTGTGTGGTTGCTAACGTCAAAAGTTTGTCAATATTTGTTACTGATATTTGTATTTCAGAGTTGAATAACCATGGATGAAACTAATTCTGATAGAAGACTTCGCTTGCTGACATACTTATGTCCAGAGGTGTCACCAGATGTTTTCTTTCTTCTTCGAGACTGTATAGAAGAAGTAACTGGGCTAGAAACAGACCTCATTCTTGAAAACCGTTTTACAGGTCCCCCACCAAACCGAACCGACCCTTTCACTGCAAATCTTGCAGACATAGGTAAGTTATAGCTATGTATAAGTGATTTATCACAAGGTGTAGTTATCACAAGCCTTCTGTATATACGTCTGTTCTATGAATAGAAAACATACATACTTTTCAATTCCCCATGACCTATCAGTTATTGAATACTGCCAAGTCCTCATCTTGATCATATATGGATCAAAGTTGTGTGTGTCACTGCCATTAAGTCATGTTATTCAGACAGTTTGGTCAGACTGAGAATGGAGAGCTACCTAATTACTGCTATTGGATGCATCTATCCAGGAGGAATCAATAATATTGTGGATGTCACAGATTAACTATGTTTATCTTGTTTCCTGTTACTTTACTTTTGACCATCCTGCCTTTTCTTATCATGTTATGTCCATTGAAAGGTCCAATTTAGTCCTTTCTTTCTTGGTATATTCATTCTTTGGTACCTAGCCGTCTTGACAGATGATAATTTGTTACATTGTACTATTTTAAAAAAGGCATAACTACAACCCATGGCGGTAAGACCAGGGATGGAGTTATACCTCTCCATAGCACAAAGCCTGGGCTAAAATATAGAGACCATGTGTTGCCTATGCAGCATGATCCCTCTCTCGGCCTGCCTAGTTCACTCCAGAGGAAAGGGAACACCTATACATCTGGAACAAGACAAGCTGTCGGATCAGCAAAGCAATGCTCTAACTGTCCGCCTGTCAGATCTTTGATCCTAGACCAGCTGCCAACCAAGGCTTAGGGCCTGGTCTGCCCTGTCATGACATTTTGTTTTTAGGTTGCATTTTCTCTCACCAGGGTAAGGCTTGTACCCTCCCAATTGCGCTCTTCCACCCGAAGCCGTTGGCCCAACGTTCGGTGCTAACAGAAAGCAGGTAGTACTGTCTAATCTATCTAGAGGAACTAAATATCTCTCTATCTCTCTATATCCTCTATCTGGAGGAACTAAATATGGATATTGTTATACTAAGAATGTTGTCAGGTCTGATCAGGTCTGAAGAAGAATTACAATGTCTACTATCTGCATTCTCCAATGCTTGTTCTGAATTTGGTTTAACAATTAGCAAAAAGAAGACACAGATTATGTCACAAGGTGCACATGAGGTACCATCAATCTTTATTGACGACGCTGAACTAGAGATGGTAGACCATTTTACATATCTAGGATCAGTGGTAAATAGCAAATTATCCCTAAATCAAGAAATCAACATCCGGATTGGTAAGGCAGCAACAATAATGAACATGTTAACCCTTTACAGGGCAAAACGTCCGGGAACGTTTCTACCCTGGAACGGGCAATCTGCCCGATAGCGCCCGTGACTATAATGCATTGTAAAAATGGGATCTCGCGGCTTTCCCGAGACTTCCAATCGTCTACTTTTGGTTTCGCCGATAGCTTGACAACGTGGCCGCCATTCGCAAGTGTGTACTTTGAATTTGAGCGGATTTTAAAAATAGTTTTTGTGGGTTTTACGCTTTGTATTTCAAAATGGATTTTGACGATTCTTCAAGTGATAGTGGAGATTTTGCTGGGTTCAATTTAAGTGACATTGAAAGGCACGAAGTTGACTATTAATCGGAACTAGATATCAGTGATCAGCGTTACTTTGCGTTAGCAGTCGTGAGTTGGACTTTAAAGAAAGTGATTATGATTCTGAAAATGTGTTTGTAAATTGCCGTATAGATGACTGACAATCACAAACAATATGTTGTATTTTGTAAATATTTGTGTTCATGTGTGGATTAGCGGCAACATTCATGTGAGTAAAATATTCTGCATGCTTTTCCCTTCATTTTGCTGTTTATTTGACTAAAATCTGTTGACTAACACTTACATGTGATATTTTTACTAACGTAACCCAAGATTTTACCAAACCTTAAAATTCTTCTTGCCCATTCAGGGCTACAAAATAGACAAATGTCTGCCCGGTAAAGGGTTAAGAAAAAGAGTCTGGGAGAACAGGAAGCTTACTGCCAAAACAAAAGTCCTTGTCTATAAAGCCTGTGTCCTTAGTACTCTTCTTTATGGCAGTGAAGCCTGGACAACTTACTCACACCAAGAGAAACGTTTAAACAGCTTTCATATGCGGCGTCTGCGAAGAATTCTTGGTATTAAGTGGCAAGACAAAATCACAAATACTGAAGTATTGGAAAGATCAGGTTGCGTGACGGTTTATTCCATTCTCAGTCTTCGTAGACTTAGATGGATAAGACATCTTAGGAGGATGGATGATGGTAGAATACCAAAGGACATCTTTTTTGGTGAATTACAGATGGGTAAGAGATCTCAGGGTTGGCCTCTACTACGATAACAAAGATGTAAGCGGGACATGATTGATACAGGCATTGATAATGCACATTGAGAGCAAGTCGGCGCTGAACGTGTTATATGGAGAGCAAATATCAGAAATGGAATAAAGACAAAGGAGAAAATTATTGCAGATAAGTCACAATCCTAGCATGTGAGATGTAAGATGGTGCATGATGGTGGAAATGACGACGTGTTCAGATGCACCCACTGTGGGCGAACATTTATGGCACGAATTGGCCTTATCAGTCACAATCGCTGCCACCATGGGTAATAGTTATTATGCCGTTTTGAAGCACAAACTATCTTCTGTCAAGACGGCAAGATGCTAATGATTTAGTTCCTCCTTTCCTGATTTGACATCATTACACTGAAACTGCATATTATTACCTTATATGGAAGTAGTGAACCTGTACTTCACGTTTCCCTGTAAAATCCAGTTATGTTTAATTGTTGATATATTATGTGTTATTATTCTTATTAGTCATTATTAGTGTTCTTGACAAATGTTGCTATGACTGAAGCACTGGATAGTTGTGATGTGTTTTATTTTATTTTTTGTTTAAAATTGTGCATATCCATTGCAGAACATTGTGATCATCTGCAACCCCATGTTGATTTTTAGGCAAGTTTTACATTCAGTAGTTTTCTATTGCTTTCTGAACAGGGAGTCAACATTGAAGTCTAACTGACCGGTATAGGGAATTAACTCTGTACCCTACCGAAAGTTTCAGCACAAGCGTAAAAAACCCAGTGACATTTCTAATATTATGTTTATTTATTTTCCCACAGTATGCGAACTGTTGAGTTAGTACCCACAAACCTATTGAGTTAAACCTATTGAGTTAGTACCAACTTACATGCAGCAAAGTGCACTGGGCATTTGTGGCTAGACCCACATTTTTATGGAGCAGTCGGCACTATGTGGGTGATGTGGTCAGTATCATGCAGGCTGCATTTACTTCACAAGGCATTTTCTGTCAGCCACTTTAGGCTGTGTTAACCCTGGGAGCTCAAGTCAGGTTTGCAAATTCTGTTACAATTGTGCCGACAAGTGAGTGTCTAGCCAGTACGCTAATGGGGTTCCCCCTAACTGAGTTTAGCTAAGAAATGACATCACTGCACTCAGGATATTCCCAAACATGCTGTCCCCTCATTCAACAGCCAACGAAGAGTCATACTGCTAATGGTTCCAACTGCCATCTGATTGAAAGTTCTCCTGTTTTGAGATTCGTCCAGAACCCCTGCAGATCCACCACCATATCATTCTCTCCACATATGGGTGCTGTCTGTTTACCCGCTTTCTCCACCTGGTCCCACGGCCGACCGACCAACTGTCTCTTGTCCATAGGTAATCTAACACCAACAGAGGTGCATTTTCTGCCAGCCTATCAGCTGTTCATTCCCCCACACTCCCGCATGACTAGGGCAGAAAATCCATACAATTCTCACAATCTGACCTCTGAAGCGAGGCAAGCTGGGATTCCCTAATGTTAATAGTACACTATATTTTGTTCTTTCAGTGGCTGTGCAAAGTTCTGATTATCTACGTCTGAAAGCTCAAGGCCAGAAACAGATGGAACTGTGTCCTGCTGTACCTGTTTACAGACATCCAATGGCTCAAGACAGACCAGTTTATTTTTCTGAAATTATCATTAATTCTGCAAATAAGTAAGTCACTAAGTTATCACTGTTTGATGTTATCTGTGATTTTCATGTGGAGTGCTTTTACATCTGTCTGCGGTTGTTTGTAGCGTGAACTGCATGTTCGGAAAAATGGCGGGCGGCCGGTCTCTGAACTGGCTTGCCTTGTGCAGTAATGTGTAGCTGCTGTTTTTCTAGTGACTGCCACTTCTGTCGATGGTGAACTGTATTTTTTATGGCTGACTTTTGTGTTGGCATTCTGGCAACAGCATTATGCATAGTATGCCTGTGTGGGCTGTTGGTTTGTTGAGATAACTGTCAGTTCCACTTGTCACATGGGGCAGTGAGGCGCATTTTGTGTGATATTCACTGGCATAGGAACGGAACATAATTGTGGGGGGCCCTTTGCCGTAAAGTTGGAACCGCGACTAACTAACTATTGGTTATGTTTATGTCATTTAAAAGTCGACAGGATCGACTTCAATGCACCGGATTTTTATCCCAGATGGTTCAGTCTCTTTCCGCAGCGAACAGCCAAAAGTGTCACACAAAGCACAAACTCCGTAGCTCCAGCGACGACCCACAGGAGTCTCAGAAAAAATGCATTCGCGAACCAAAGGGCGCGGCCCAGAATCAAACCCACAACCTTCGGAGATCAAGTCAGGTGGCTTGACCACTTCACCACGGAGACTTCCAATGGCTATGTTTATATGAGGCTGAGGTATCTTCAACCTTTCTTTGCCAATCTGGCAGCTTCTTTATTTCCATGTATGTTGCAATATGGTTTGATTATATGACATCACAGTACAATATGGAAATAACATTATGCAACCCCTAGAGGAACCATAGTTTTATGGCAGTGATAAGGACCGTATAGTATTGTATTTTTCTGGGAAGGTTAACCCGGTCAATAAATGCCCGCAGAAGTTGGATGTGTCGGCCTAGCGGCGCAAGAACACAGCTCTGCTGTAATCAAGCACAACGAAAATATGTCCGAAACAACTGTGGATGAACGCAGAAGAAGAAGAAAAAGAAGCATTGCATTTCTACCAGTAGTATCCTGTTCAAGCCTTCTGAGTTATAATTAGGATATGTGGTGTCTATTGTTACAGAATCTGTACTTTAGTTAGTTAGTCGCGGTTCCAACTTCACGGCAACGGGTCGTCCCCATATTGCTCCGTTCCTGTGCCAGTGAATATCACAAAATGCTCCTCACTGCCCCACGTGAACAATGGAATAGACAGGAGTGTCGGCAAGCCAACAGCCCGCACAAGTACACTGTGCATAATGCCGCCGCCAGAATGCCAACACAAAAGTCCTCCACGGAAAATATAGTTCATCGTCGATGAAACCGGCAGTCACCAGAAAGACTTCATTGACCGGGGTGTTATCCCATATGGCTCGGTCTCTTTCTGCAGGGCAACCCACCGAAAGCGCAGCACAAAGCACGAATTCCGTAGCTACAGCGACGACTCCCAGGAGTCTCCTGAAAAATGCACTCATGAACCGAAAAGGCAAACCAGTCAGTCCAGCAACAGCCGGCCGTCATCGTTCCGAACATGCAGTTCACCCGAAAAACAACCGCGGACAGATGAAAAAGTATTCCACACGAAATTCACAGCTCACAGTGTCGCGCCACGCACTTACTCAGTAACAGGGTGACGGAACCATAGCCTCCTTAGTCGCCTCTTACAACGTGCATGGTAGGCAACAGTGTTACAGCCTGTCAGCTGTTGCGGAGGGAGGGGGAGGTGTGGTGGCTGCTGTCGCATGCTGACAATTACTAGGAGCCACAGGAGTGATCTGGATGTCAGGCTTGGACCAGTGGGGGTGTGGTGATGTGTGGGTGATGGGCCCTGAAAATGGCGTGGTCATTCTTACCAAAGGTACTACCAATGCCTGTCATCCAACACCCCCCATTCTGATGGACAGTTTGCAGTGGGTCATCTGTTCACTTAGTGGTAACCTTTGAAATTACTGCTGATAGTTATGATGATGATGAGTGCCTGAACCTTGGCCCAGTACTTGTAGTGATAGAGATCTCTGTGGCATAATGGTTGTAGCATTCCTGTAACAGTCCCCCATCAGTAAATTCATGGTTAGTTAGTTAGTTAGTTAGTCGCAGTTCCAACTTCACAGCAACGGGTCGTCCCCATTATGCTCCGTTCCTGTGCCAGTGAATATCACACAAAACGCTCCCCACTGCCCAAGTGGAAAAGACAGGAGTCTCGACAAACAACAGCCCGCACAGATACACTGTGCATAATGCCGCCGCCAGAATGTCAACACACCAGTCCCCCACGAAACACCCAATTCATCTCTGATGGAATCAGCATTCATTTTCCTATCTGGATGTTTCCTAGATGTTCACCCACACAGTTCACGAAAATACAGTTCATCACCGACGGCAGTGGCAGTCAACCAGAAGCCCAGCAGCCACGCATTTCTGCATAAGGCAAAAACCGGTCAACTCTGGGACATAGCCACCTGCCATCGCTTTGAACATGCAGTCACGTTCAAAAAAAAAAACTTGGGCAGATTCAAAAGCACTTCACACGAAACCCACAGCTCACAGTGTCGCGCCACGCACTCACTCAGTAGCAGGGCGACGGAACCATCAAACCTCCTTAGTCGCCTCTTACGACATGCGTGGTAGGCTACAGTGTTGCTATTATTTGCTTCCCTTATGGGCCCCGGCAACACACTCATGGTGTATACTCGCAATGGTTCTCCTACCCAAACAGTCAAGCAAGTCATGATCAACAAGACTTCAAGAGCCATATGCTTATAAAATATAATAGATATAATCACTATAGACATATCTTTTCTGTTGTCTCGGTTATTCTTTTGTCCTTTGTTATCATCATCATCTTCATGTGCCATGCCGATAAGTGTGGGTGGTCATGTTTCGCCATCTCATAAGATTATCAGACTCGTGGATCAGCTCTGTGTTCTTGTCTCGACCATGTCATGTGGTCAAGCCATCCAGGTATTTACTTCTCTGCCTTCCCTTTGTTCTTTCCCTCTCAATCTTGCCAGTTGTCATCAAGTTCACCAATTTATTTCTTCTCATAACTTGCCTAAAAAAATTTTGACTGTCTGTGTCTAATTTCTCTAATCAGATTATGGTTTTCAATTGTTTCTTGTAGGACTCGGTCATCAGTTTTTCTGTCTGTCCATGGTATTCTTTGCATTTTCCTTGGAAACCACATTTCCACAGCCATCAGATGTTTTTCAGCTTGTCTGCTCATTGCCTACACTTCACATC
This sequence comes from Cepaea nemoralis, assembly GCA_014155875.1. Taxonomy (NCBI): domain Eukaryota; kingdom Metazoa; phylum Mollusca; class Gastropoda; order Stylommatophora; family Helicidae; genus Cepaea; species Cepaea nemoralis. The sequence goes on from JACEFZ010013715.1 coordinate 1,002,564, forward strand.
CATACAAAAGTACAGGTTCTATGTAGCAGTTCAACACACTTTTTTTCATTGCAAATGCCATCATTTTATTGGTCAGTATGTTTTCCATCTTGCAAAAGGCTACCTTCACCATGGCAATTCTTGTTCTAATCTCTTCAAGGCATCTCCTATCAGATGTTACGATTGTTCTGAGATAATTGTACCAATTCACTTATACAACATTCTTTAAAGCAATATAGAATCTATCTAATGGAAAGAAACAATGTTTCAGAAAGAAGTATGAGTCTATCACCAATCTGAAAGGCTGCAGTTGGGCATTCAGCAGCGAAGATTCTATTAGTGGCAACAAGGTTGTACTCAAGTACTTGAAAAGTACACTCAGAACCAACGCAGTTTATTTTGGCAATATTGTGCCATCAGGCAAGTTGAGTGTTCCGCTGTACTGTGTTTTGAATTGTCATTTGTTTATTACAAAAGCACTGTAGTTTATTACAAAAGCACTATAGTTTATTGCAATAGCATTGTAGTTTATTACAAAGCCACTGTAACTGTTAGACACACACACACACACATGCTTACTTGCATATGTGTGTGTGTGTGTACGTGCGCGCGTGCGTGTATCCCTGTCAACATGTTAAGGTTATCAAGTATAGACACTTCTTTCTTACAAATACATGGATATGCTATTACATGGATGTTCTGTTATATCGATGTACTATTACATGGATGCACTGTAACATGGATGTACAGTTACATGGATACTGTCTGGGTCATGCTGGAGTGCATGGTAATGAGCAAATGGATCTGGTAGCATCAGAAAGGTCAGTAGTTGGAATTTCCACAACGGACAAGGCAGGCATTCTGAAGACATTAAATGAAAGCTGGTTGAAGGCTCAGTAACAGATGAATCATCATATTTAAGGATGCTGGAGTTTGGATTTAAGTATGACTTCACCAAGTAGGGGATGTATGAGGGGACGAATCCAACGTGTTTACAAACCAATGTGGTTACTGGTGTGGTCAGCATATACACATTATGACATGTACTGAGGGAGACTGAGCATCTATGGATGTGCTCAGGGTGCGTAAACTTCTTACAATACCCCAGAGTATCTTCCATCGTTGATTCAATCTAATGCAATGAACAGCAAGCGCCTAAATTTGTTACATGTCCCCTGGCGTTCACTTATGGAATGACCTTCCTCCAGATCTGAAAACTCCAATGACTCTCCTACACATTTAACTGAAAACTCTTTCAATATTTAATCCATGCCACCATAATTCATCTGCTGGTATAATTGTTCATTATAATTGTTTAACTATAATTTTTCACTATATGTGTGTGTGCATGCGAGATAGAGAGAGAGAGAGCAAGAGAGAGAGAGAGAGTGTCAGAAGTGCCAGAGAGAGTGAATGTGTGTGTTTGCACTTGCAATTGTGTGTGTGGGAGAGAGTGAGTGAGCGAGAAATGGTGAGGGAATGTGTCAGTGCATGCATGCATACATGTATGTGTGAGTGAGAGGGAGTGTGTGTGTGCGCGTGTTCATGCATATGTGTATGTGTGAGAGAGTGTGATTGAGAGAGTGAGTGTGTGTGTTTGTGAAGGATTGTGTGAGAGAACATGAATAAGTGAGTGAATGAGTGAGTCAGTGAGAGGTGAATGAGTAAGAGAGAGTGTGTGTGTGTGCACACACACGAGAGAGAGAGAGTAAAAGGGAGAGTGAGTGAGTGTGCAAGGGTAAGAGAGAGTGAAACATTGAGTGATAGCATGAGGGTGTGTGTCTGTCTGTGCGTGAGTGAGTGAGAGTAAGAGAGTGAGAGATAAGAGTGAATGAAGATGGAGAGAGTGAATGAATGAGGGAAATATGAATGAGAGAGAGAGAGAAGAGTGAGAGAGTAGAGTGAGAGAGTGAGACAGTGGATGTGTTAGTGTGTGTGTGTGTGTGTGCATGTGTATGAGTGTGTGTGTGTGTGCACGCGAAAGAATAGAGAGAGTTGAGCGCACTCATGTCATGTAACACTCATGTCATGTAACACTCATATCATGTAACACGTTAATCCATATTTTTGTGTATTCTCATCTTTCATATTATCAGTTGAATGCCACTTGATTTTATCATGTATAATATGAACTTATGTACATTACTGTAGATTGAGTGAGAGAGTCAATGAGTGTGATTGAGAGAGAGTGTGAGAGTGAATGTATAAGTTTGTGCCTGTCTCTGTGTGTGGGAGCATCACTATTTTTTACATTACACACTGTATATGTACACATTTTTCTCCATGTTTTACATTTTTGTGAGACTGCTCACGACAATCATCAGTGTATGTGTGTGAGTAAAGTGTGGGAGTTTGTTCATATTTCAATGATTATGTGGGGCATCATGTATATGTCTAAATGTGTGTGTGTGTGTGTGTGTAGGATGTGTGAGTGTGGGGATGTGTGTGTTTGGATGGGTGGGGGTGTGTGAGTGTTGGTGGGTAGTGAGATTTGTGGGTGTTGGTGGGTGGGGATATGTGTGGGTGGGTGTGGGGGATATGTGTATGGTTGGAAGGTGTGTTTAGGATGGGTGCAGGGGATGTGTGTATGGGTGGGGGATGTGTGGGTGGTTATGGGAAGTATGTGTGGTGATGGGGTGTGTAGGTGAATGGGGGATGTGTGGGTGGATGGGGAGTTGTGTGTGGTGTGTAGGTGGGGATGTGTGTGGTGTATGAGTAGGTGGGTCAGGATGCATGTGGGTGGGGGATGTGTGGTGTGCAGGTGGGGGTGTGTGTGTGGGTTGGAGCAGGATGTGTGAGTGGATGGGGGATGTGTGTGGGTGGGGGTATGTGTGGTCAAAAGATGTGTGGTTAGGGGATGGGTGGAGGATGTGTGGGTTGTTGGATGGATGGGGGATGTGGGTGGGGAGATGTATGTGGTGCGTTGGTTGGAGATGTCTGGTGTGTGGGTGGGGGTATGTGTGTGGTGGATGGGTGAGTATATCTGTGTGGGTGGGGGATATGTGGGTGGGGATATGTGGTGGTGTGGGATATGTGTGTATGATGTGTGGGTGGGGGATATGTGTGTTTAGAGGGATGTGGATTAGGGTATGTGTGGGTGGGTGGGTGGGGGATGTATATGTGGGTGGATTGGGGATGTATAGGTGGGTAGAGAGATGTGTGGGTAGGGAGGTGTGTATTTGTGGAGGATGTGTGAGTGAATGATGGATGTGTGGGTGAGCACGGGTGTGTGGGTTGGTGGGGGATGTGTGTGTGGGTGGGGAATGTGTGGTCGAGGGAGGAGTGGTTGGGGGTGTGGATGGGTGGGTAGAGGATGTGTGTGTGGGGGATGGGTGTGTGGGTTAGGATGTGTATGTGGGTGGGCACAGGATGTGTGGGTTGGTGGGGGGTGTTTGTGTGGGTGGGCACAGGATGTGTGGGTTGGGGGAATGGATGGGGGAAGTGTGTGTGGGAGGGGGATGGGTGGGTTGGTGGGGTGTGTATGTGTCCCTTGGTGTGTGTGTGGGTGGGGGGGGTGTGGATGGGTGGGAGATGTGCCTCATAACATGGTAATTTGCATTATGTTTACAAGATTCATTTGACAATGTTTTTTTTTTCCTATGTGAATGTATCATGCACTATTGGTGAACGGGTTTGCGTGCCCAATTTGTGACCCTTTTAAAATAAAATTGAATTGAATTCAGAACTGATTTCATTAGAAAGCAGCAAGTGAATTGGTTCAGCCACATAACTAGGATACCAATTGACAGTATACCACAAGAAATGATGTACGGGCCAAATGTAACCAGAAGACAAGGCCAACTATGTAAACGATGGACAGAGGGAATAACAGAGTCCATGAGAATCTCTAAATATGAAGCCCATAAATGGACACTCTCCCACTGGTTATGCTTCACCTTGACACCGCAAGGTACAAGGGAAACAAGATGAGATGAGATATGAGATGTTTTCTCAAATTAATTATATTATGATTTCTATTCAACTGGACTGGTGAAGATTGTTAGTATTTGTTGTTTTTTTTCCACCAAATCTGAATGTATCATTGTTTTTCCTATTTGTAGTTCTACTGAACTAGAGAGAAGCAGACAGGTACCTTGTTTCTCCTAAAATAAGACCTGGTTTTATATTAATTTTAGCTTTAAAAATGCACTAGGGCTTGTCAGGGTAGGTCTTATTTTTTTTTTTTTTCAGATTTAAAAAATGTACACTTATTCATGTACAAAATTCTACATTTATTCAAATACAGACATGTCATCTTCTTCTGGAACATCGTCATAACTCTTCAAATCCAGAATTCCATCTGATCAATTGCCGTTTGAGACCCTAGGCCCATAAACACTGCAGTTCTATCCATGGCATTCATGTTGGGGAGTTGGTATTTAGAAAAGTTGATGCCATTAACAAAGTACTTGAATGCAAGGGCACGTTTAATAACTTCATTCTAGCTGGCAATCTTAACTTGGGCTTATTTTTGGGGTATGGCCTAAATTTCAGGGAAATACTGTAGTTGTTGGTTATGATCTCATGTTTGCAACCATAGACAGAGGTTCTCTTTATAGAGACAATGGCTACAGTCGCAATCACTAAGGATCACTGCCATGCAGGAAATCAATGGTATCAAAGACATTATGCAGAAAGACTGTTATCGGGGGATTTTCTGCAGAGGGCAAACTACTGTATGATGATGATTTCCATATTCTGCCGCAGTCAGAACCTTCCTTATCTAGTCTAGTATATGTGCAGATCTAACACTTCGCCGCACCCTTACATTGAGTAACTTTGACCTTGTCTGTCCATCACAGGTAGCCATTTGAACTCCATACAGATGGTGAAGGACTTCAGAGTGGACGCTGCAGCTGTGGATTCAACAGTCTTGGCCAGATATCTACGAGAACATGAGGAAAGCAGAGATAAATTTGTTTCCCTTGTGTCCTTAGGACCACTTCCCATCCACCCACTACTGTTTAACAGCCAGTTACCACGTATGTATTTGTTCAAACTCTTCCGTCTCTTAGCCTTGTCTATTTTATCACTTCTTCTTCTTGTCCGCTTTCTCTTCTTTTCCTTACGAGTGTTCTCATCCACTTCTTGTCCATTATATTTTCTCCCCCTTCTCTTCCCTCAGTTTATTTCCCATCCCTTTACCCTAACCAGCTCTGTGGCGAAGGGGTTATGATGCAGTTTTGTAATCCCACATACCACGTTTAAAACACAGCTGCGGGTGATTTGGAAGCAGATCGTCTTGCTTTGGTTTCTCATACAAACGTATAAGTGCCGGTCGTTCAGAAAGCAATGGCAAACTAAAAGTTAGTTGTATATCCTTTAGCAAGTTTATGTTCAGTAGTTTGCCATTGCTTTCTTAACGGCTGCCACCAATATCATTTCGTAAAATGCCAACGCAGGGAGATTTGTTGCCAAATCGTCCACAGCTGTGTTTTGAACGCGAGTATGTGAGATTGCGAAATGCGTCCATAACGCCTTCACCACGGAGCCACCAACTACTGAATGTGAACTTGTGAATAATTCATGAACAGCCAGAAAATGCTGGGGTTGACTGCGACATCCTGTAAAGGATATGCAACTAACCACCTTACCTGATACTTTACCAGTGATATATTCCTGCTTCTTCCTTATCCCATTACTTCACCCTCTACTGCTGTTGCTACCTTCTTCTACTCCATCGTCCTTTTTTCACCTCCTCCTCCTTCATTTTCTCCTCCCTCTTCGCCTCTTAATTTTCTTCCTCACCACCTCCTCCTTCTACTACCGCTACTTCTTAATCTTTCTTCTACTTTCTATTCCTTCTCTTCTTCCTTTTTCTTCTTCTGCTATGTCCTCCTCTTCCTTTTTCTCCACCTCTTTTAATCCTTCATTTTCTTTCTTCCTCTCCCTCACTTTTCTTTTTTTTCCTGCTACTTACTTCTCATTCTCTTCCTTTCTCTCCTCCTTTTCTTATCCCTCCCCTTCTTCATGAGATATAACCAGACATTTTTATTCACATCCACAGAGGAATTGAAACAGAAGATTACAGAAGCCCTGTTAGCCATGTTCAGGTCTCGCTCGTGGGCATCAAGACTCAACAACGTCGGCATCGCCAAGTTCGTGGCTATAGACTCCAGCCTCTACAACCTGGAGGAGGACATCACCATGGGCCTCCAAGGAATGAGCATCAACCCAACATATTATTAATATATTATCATATTATTAATGTATCATATTGTCATTTGTCACACTATCCAGATTATAGTTGGTACAAGTTGTATGTTGGTAGTTTTTGGATACATTATGAGATGATAAAAACTTGAGGTGCTACATAGAACCTGTGCTTTTATATGGATGTGAAGCATGGACAATGAGCAGTCAAGCTGAAAAACATCTGGTGGCTGTGGAAATGTGGTTTCTGAGGAAAATGCAAAGAATACCATGGACAGACAGAAAAACCAATGACCAAGTCCTACAAGAAACAAATAAAAATTGTAAACTGATTAGAGAAATTAGACGTAAACAGTATTTTGGTCACGTTATGAGAAGAAATAAATTGGAGCACTTGGTGACAACTAGCAAGATTGAGGGGAAGAGAACAAGGGGAAGGCAGCAAAGTAAATACCTGGATGGCTTGGCCATATGGCATGGTCAAGACAAGAACACAGAGCTGATCCACGACTCTAGTGATTGAGTGAGATGACGACACATGATTGCTCAAGCTTATCCCCAAGGCACATGATGATGATAAAAACTGGAACATGCTGTGACTTCCGGAAAGGTAAATAGAGAAAGACAGCAAGAGAAAATCTATGACTGTCTTGTGTTAATGCACGGAAGGGAGTCAACACATTAATCAATCCAAACCGTTGGAGATCGCAGTTTGTGGAAAATAATGATCACCCACACCAGTCGGCAAGGCACTTGATGATGATGCTGATTATTATTTTTTCATAGGTCATATCTTGTCATTTCAGAATGACACTGTTCTCACATTTGTCCAAATTATATTGAATATATTATTAGCTTTCATTTGTCATATCTTGTAACTTCAGAATGTCATTCTTCAGGTCTTTCAAAGCTGTAGGCAATGTTTTGTTAGCTTTCATTCATCATACCTTGTCATTTCAGAATGACACTATCGCAAAGTTCCAGATTATATTCAATATATTGTTAGCCTTCATTCAACATATTGTGCCATTTCAGAATGACATTTTCTATCACATTGTTCCGATTATGTTCAGTATGTTATTCGTCATATCTTGTCAATTCAGAATAACATTCTTCAGATCTTTCATAATTGTAGGCAATGTTTGTTGGCATTCATTTATCATATCTTGCCACTTCAGAGTGACATTTTTCAGATCTTTCAAAATTGTAGGCAATGTTTATTAGCATTTATTTATCATATCTTGTCACTTCAGAATAACATTCTTCAGATCTTTCAAAATTGTAGGCAATGTTTTGTAAGCGTTCATTCATGTCTTGTCACTTCAGAATGACATTTTTCAGATCTTTCAAAATTGTAAGCAATATTTTTTTAGCATTCATTCATCATATCTTGTTACTTCAGAATGACTTTTCATCAACTCTTTTAGCTTATGCTCAACATATCAATACCACACCTTGTAACTTTCCCAGATGGACACTTGTAATATACTCACAGTAGCATCAAGCAATACACCGCATGTCTCTGAGACATATGGAATATTAATAACACTTAGAATGAGTGTATTACTGGGACCCTGAAGGCATGTGAAGAATACTAACATTGTTACCTACCATGCGTGTCATAAGAGCCAAGTAAGGAGGCTTAGCCTGTGTGTTGCCAGAATCATCAGTGGAAGCAGAGAATAGTTAAAGTTAGTTGTATATCCTTTACAGGATGTTACAGTCAACTCCAGGATTTTGTGATTTCTTAGCAAGTTTATGTTCAGTAGTTTGCCATTGCTTTCTAAATGACCCAAACTCATACCACTGTATGAAAACCAGCGCAAGGCAGCCTACTTTCAAATCACCCACAGCTGTGTTTAGATTACAAATGGCATCTGCAACACCTTTGCTACAACGCTGGTGAAGAATAGTAACACACTGTAACCCATCATACATGTTGGAGGTAACTACGGTCTCTGTCTGTGTGATGACACTACATCTAGCTTAAGAATGGAGGTGGAGGCGGTCAGTGCAGCTTTCCGCTGGATAGAAAACACGATACATACACACATTGTGATTGTAACTGACTCAGAAAGCATGCTGAGAAGGATGAGAACAGGCAAGCTTCGTGCAGAGTGGCTTGCTTCGCTTCGGAGGTCACGGGTAGCAAGCATCACCTGGATCTTTTCTCCTGGGCATGCCGGTATACTGGGGAATGAACAGGCGGACAGATTGGCTGGCTCGGCAAAACTTGGTGGAGTATTGATGCATGACAAGGTAGACGTGATTGCAGCCTTGTGGGAGCACGTGTACACCTCGGAGGAGCAAATGGATCACCATAGTCTGGTAAGAATGAGACAGCGAGGTGTGACGAGGGGATCTGGCCGACGCTCGACGCTCAGAGGAAAGGCGAGACGGACATATAATCAGATTGCTACTGGAACTATTGGTGTTGGAACTCTTCGCTGGCTGCTGAGGATGGGGACGGAGCGCTTATGGGAATGTCCCGAATGCTGTGATGTCGGTTCCTAAATCAATCAATCTGTGTGTGTTATCAGGAGAATAGTAACATGCTGCAACCCTTCATAGATACTGTTAGAGTTCAGTTCAGTTCAGTCAAGAACTAACATCACAACACTCAGGTCATTCCAATATGTGCTCCATCCTCATATGCAACATCCAGCGAAGAGTCCCAATACTAATTTTACCAGTAGCAGTCTATTTATATATGTCCTTCTGGCCTTTCCTCGGAGTAAGTAAATTTAATTAAATTAATGTATATGTCCTCTATTCAGTTCTTGTTTCAAATAATTGTAACTGCCCATTTCATGTTTATTATTTCACTATGTAGTATTTGTATTTATACAGTATGCATTTCAATGTATATTGCATTTAATGCCAGTTTTATAATTACTTTATATTGCAATCAGTAAGTGATTTTAAAAAAAAATATATACCCTTAATACTTTTAGATCCAGCCAGTAATTACATAACTCAAGTCTCATCCAGTAATCACCTTAACTCTTTCACTCCCAGCCAGTAATCACATTAACTCTTTCACTCCCAGCCAGTAATCACATTAACTCTTTCACTCACAGCCAATAATCACATTAACTTTTTCACTTCTTCCAAAGTCGGAGAGTACTGCCTGCACAGCGAGAAACCATCAGTCTGCACACCAATAAGCCAGACATGGGACAACAGATACTCATGCAAACCTCAGTCCGGTATGACATCACACTGATGTTGGACAAAAGTCATCCAGGACTTCACACTGGAGTTCACAGCCAGCGAATGCAAGCAAGCAAGCAGCAACTCTTTCCTCACAGCCAGTAATAACATTAACTTTTTCACTTACAGCCAGTAATCACATTAACTCCTTCACTCCGAGCCAGTAATCACATTAGCTCTTTCACTCACAGCCAGTAATCACAATAGCTCTTTCACTCACGGTCAGTAATCACATTAAATCTTTCACTCCCAGCCAGCAATCACATTAACTCTTTCACTCCCAGCCAGCAATCACATTAACTCCTTCACTCATGGCCAATGATCACACTAACTCTTTCGCTCCCAGCCAGTAATCACATTAACTCCTCCACTCACAGCCAGTAATCACATTAACTCTTTCACTCTCAGCCAATAATCTCATTAACTCTTTCACTCTCAGCCAGTAATCTCATTAACTCTTTCACTCCCAGCCAGTAATCACATTAACTCTTTCACTCCCAGCCAGTAATCACATTAACTCCTTCACTCTCAGCCAATAAGTACATTAACTCTTTCATTCCCAGCCAGAAATCACATTAACTCTTTCACTCCCAGCCAGTAATCACATTAACTCCTTCACTCACAGCCAGTAATTCACATTAACTCCTTCACTCACAGCCAGTAATTCACATTAACTTTTCACTCACAGCCAGTAATCATATTAACTCTTTCACTCACAGCCAGTAATCACATTAACTTTTTCATTCCCAGCCAGTAATCACATTAACTCCTTCACTCCCAGCCTGTAATCGCATTAACTCCTTCACTCCCAGCCAGTAATCACATTAGCTCTTTCACTCACAGCCAGAGATCACATTAAATCTTTCACTCCCAGCCAGTAATCACATTAACTCTTTCACTCCCAGCCAGTAATCACATTAACTCTTTCAATCCTAGCCAGTAATTAATTAATTTATGTCAGTCTGAGCTGTTAATTGCATTAACCCTTTCATTCCCTGCTAGTTATTACTTTAACTGTATCATGAGTCTTTGACATTTTGTTCCCAAGACTTCAAAAATATGTGTGTTGTTTTAAATTTTGTTAAAGTAAATTCCACATATTGTACTTTTTTGTGCCATGCTAACTATTGGACCATGACTATTCCCGAGCCATCCCTTGAAGTCAAATGCCATGATAAGCTGACCATTTTATTCTCCATTCCACTTTTATATTAACAATGCCAGCTTTGTGTACATACTTGTTAACATTTGATCATATGATGTGGCAATGGTTACGGATGCCCTTTTATAAAGTTATTAGAATAACATGTTTTCAATATGACTGTAAAGGCCAGCAGAGTACTTTACATTTGTAGTAGAATAGTCAAATGGCTGTTGTAATCGGTTTTGTTACATGACCAAACCATCCGAATGACTGCCTTTCAGTTAAATCCATTGCTGGCAATGTAGCACCCACTTGCTTCCTGCTGTCCGCATGTCACACCCTGTCTCTTCCTGTCATGATGGCTATCAGCAATTCACACAACATAAGACTTGAGATGTGTCATATTTGTACATAGTCATGCAGGAAGACAAGAGCGGTTATATCACTATCTTGGCATAGTTGTCAGGAAGATGATGAATACTCGGAGGATAAGCACAAGTTAAAACTAATGTGCGCGATGTGTCTGTGTATATATTGACACGTATTTGTTGTATTACTATATCTTGTTTTAAACTAAAATTTATTTATATATATATATATATATATATATATATATATATATATATATATATATATATATATATATATATAGTGTGTGTGTCGGCAATTATACATATATACAATAATGTTAAAAATAATATACACTTTTACATTTCACGTGGTGATGGTTGTTTATTGCTTTCTTCTGCTTGTTTCGCACTTCATAGTTTCTTCTTTGACTTGAACAGCTATTTTCTGGACAAAATTTAATTTCCAGTGCAGTTCCTGCTTTCATCATTACCATCATTATACTGTTTCGTCAATCCTGTGGCTCAGTACATCTGACTTTGACAAAGTTTTTTCAAGTGTGCTTTCCCTAGCATTTGACTATCCCCAGTCTACCTAACTGGCAGCAGGCTCGTGTAAGCTTTTGCTGGTCCCTGCCCATTGACCTGTCCACCATGGGAGACCCTGCAAGCTTCTATGCTACCGTCCACATACCTCTTGGAGGTCATTGGAACACTCTACTACTACAAGATGGATACACAGCAGAGGGGTCAAGGGAGTGATTAGGGGTCCGGATACCTGTTAGTGTTCACTTGAACACTACTTCTTCAGCGTTCTGAGCCATTGAGGTTCTTTGCTGCAGATACAAGCCATCTCCAGTCATCTCTCTGGATGACCTCTTGCCAGTCGTCGTTGATTCCAAGTGCTTGTAGGTCTGTATATATATTATCTCTCCACCGTCTTCTTGGTCTACCTCGGGGTCTACGGTCATTTATTTCCTGAGTGTAAGCGAGTTTTGTTTCCGACACTTGACCACTACAAGGTGGATATGCAGTAGAGGGGTCAAGGGAGTGGTTAGGGGTCCGCATATCTCTTGGGGGTCACTGGAACACTTGACCACTACAAGGTGGATATACAGTAGAGGGGTCAAGGGAGTGGTTAGGGGTCCGGATACCTCTTGGGGTCATTGGAACACTTACCACTGTCACTGTCATTTACTGCCAATATAGTACCTTGCAGTGTAGGGCAGGGGGGTCTTGAGCTTGAGGCATTAACGCCGTCTGGCTAGTGCAGTCACCGCAAACTGTGGAGATTTGGATTTTCTTTTTGAGCCTGACATAAAAAAATCCACACCTTACCGAGGATTCGAACCTGGGTCTCCCAAGGGAGAACCCAGCATTCTTAGCCACTTGGCCAGCCACTCCCCACTACAAGGTGGATACACAGTAGAGGGTTCAAGGGGCATGTACAGGAAAGGCCTGGGAGACTTTTAATCAAACACCCACTACTGACACTATCAGCTTGGGAACCTTTCCATGGCTTTTGAGGCGGGGGATGTATAGGTATAACTGAATACAGTGCAACTGGGAGGGTACAAGCCTTACCCTAGTGCAAGGAAATGCAACCTAAAGACTAAATGTTATAGCAGGGCAGATCAGGCCCTAAGTATGGGTTGGCAACTCATCTTATTCTTCTTTCATGTACATGAAATTTGTCCATAAATGAACCACCGAAAAACGAGAAGTAGACTGAACTTTACTAGAACACAATAACAAGTAACAAAATGAACGTTGCGGTCAAAACCTTCGTCAGCACAGAACAAACAAACATAGACCGACACACTACATGAAAATATTACAGTTCTTGACATTTGTCCATAACTGCAATGTTGTCTCTTGTATACATGTAAATGTATTTTTTAATTCACTCAGTGGTCCATATAGTTTATCTTCCAATGTTGTTTCTCTAGGCCAGAAGGTTTGCCTATATACGTTGTATAGTGGGCAGTCTTGGAGTACGTGATCTGCAGCACCAATCCACATGTTACATGACTGATTCACTCATCCTGAATTGTGTATACTTATGGTTGCGAGCAACTGGTCTAGGATTTAAGCTCTGACAGACAGGCAAACAGAGGATTGCTTTGTTGATCCGGCAACTTCCACAGCTGGTCTTGTTCCAGACGTATTGGTGTTACCTTTCCTCTGGAGTAAACTAGGCAGGGCGAGAGAGGGATCATGCTGCATGGGCATCACATAGTCTCTACAATTCAGTCGAGGCTTCATGCCATGGAGAGGTATAACTCCATCCCTGGTCTTACTGTCATGGCTTTGAAGCAGTCATTTGTTAAGATGGCAAGGTGCCAGTGATATGGTTTTGTCAGTTACATCAATTCCCCTATTGCTATACTCATCATCAGATGCCACTGCCGACAGGCATGCGCGACCATGCCTCCCCATATCTTACGATCTCCGACAGCAAGTATCAATTAATGAGCTAACACCTCACTGTGCCACAACATGAATTTCTTGCACTGTCCTCCCCTATTTCTCTGTTCACTCATCTTTCCAGTTGTCACAATGTTATAGTTCTTTTCTCATGTGGCCAAAAACTTATGACTGCCTCCTTTTGAAATCTTTCCAATTGTCACAATTGTATAGTTCTTCTTCTCATGTGGCCAAAGACTGATGACTGCCTCTTTCTGATGTTTGTGATAAGTTGTCTTTGTTTTGTAGCCTCTTATCAAAAGTTTTAGATTTCACATTTAGTCTGTGCAAGGAAATTTCAACATTCTACTGTAAATCCACTTCTCAGAAGCTTCTGGGGATATTTTTAATATTCAAAGTGAAAATTCAGTGACAACATAAATGTCATGAGTTCATTCATTCAGTAGCATGTCCTTTGCAGAACCTCGCTCCCATAACAACCTTCCAAAAAACTTCTCAGTCATAAGCAAGATGTCCCGTATCCGATACACTCATCTGGAGATCATCTGCCACATCCTACACCCCTCTTCTCTTTGGCCTTCCTCTTCCTCTCTTTCCAAAGCAACCATGAAATAAAACATAATAAGAAAGAGATCTGGTGGCGAGACCCCCAGGCCAGGCAGATCAGATAACACTGGGGAAGAGTGTAACGCAGGGGCCAGTACTAGTAATATCACGAGTACAGATACAAAATTAAAACAGTTACACATGTGCTATAATAAACACTGACTGATGTAATAAAATGACTGATGTGATTCAATAAATTAACTGAAATATCCCAAGGAATTAGTCGATGCAATTCAATAAAATAGCTGAAGTGACTAAAATAAACAGCTACTTGAACCGACTCAATAAAACAGTTTTTAAAAAATGACACAATGAATCGTTTTCATTTACTTGATGTGATTCAAGAAATCAGCTGAAGTCTCTCAATCAAGTAGCTATTTTAACTAATTAAGTACCTCTGAGCCGGTCTCTGTGGCGAAGGCATTACAGGCACGGTTTGTAATTCCGCTTACCTGCGTTCGAAACACAGCTGTGCACAATTTGGCAGCAGACCGCCTTGTGCTGGGTTTTAACGAATTGAAACTACTGAACATAAACTTGCCAAGAGATCACAACAGCAGTAAAATGCTGGTGTTGACAGCGACGTCCTGTAAAGAATATGCAAAATAAAAGTACCGCTGAAGTCGGAGTGGGTTCGCCTGATGGTGAGGGACACTGTTAATAGGGAAAGCTAATCAAATTCAGACCAGCACTACTAGAAGTACTGTGTGTGGACTACGCTTAGGTTCAAAGTGACCACCACAAAAAACTGTTTAAGTGCCATGGGATGATTAACTATCTTAAGCAACTTCCAATATCTGACATGGGCTTATATATCAATGACATATTACCACTGCTTAATAATACAACATGTCTGCAACCATATAAAAAAAGTGTTAAGTCATAACCTTGACACACTCCTACTTCCCATTTATACACCATTCATGTTTGTTTGTTCCACATCTACCTTTTGTTTGGCACTGAATGTGTTTAGTAACTCAATGGATCAACTGAGATGATGAAATAGACAGGAACACACACACACAAAACTAGGTAATAGGTTCACACCTACTTAGAGTGGCTCATAGAGTCAGTAAAGTAAATCAGTTAAAAAATTATTTAAAGTGACTCAATGAAATATTTACTCAAGGAATCAACTTAAATGATTAAATAAACAAGCTTATTAGAGTAACTCAATTAATCCTTTACTTAAGAGTGGCAAAATAAACAAGGCATTTAGAGTAACTCAATGAAACATGTACTTAAAGTTATTAAAAGTATCAGTTTCAGTGACTCGATAAACAAGCTATTTAGTGTAACACAATGAATCCTTTACAATAGAGTGCCTCAATGAATTCTTTACTTATATCTATTTACAGTCTTCTACTTAGAATCACTCAATGAATCTTCTACTTAGAATCAATGAATCCTCTCTATTTAGAATCGCTCAATGAAACATTTACTTAGAATCACTCAATGAATCCTTTTCTTATAGTGACTCAATGACTCCTTTACTTAGAATCACTCAATGAATCCTCTACTTAGAATCACTCAAGGAATCTTCTACTTAGAATCACTCAAGGAATCCTCTACTTAGAATCACTCAAGGAATCCTCTACTTAGAATCACTAAAGGAATCCTCTACTTAGAATCACTAAAGGAATCCTCTACTTACAGTGACTCAAGGAATCTTCTACTTAGAATCACTCAAGGAATCCTCTACTTAGAATCACTCAATGAATCCTTTTCTTATAGTGACTCAATGAATCTCCTTTACTTAGAATCACTCAATGAATCCTTTTCTTATAGTGACTCAATGAATCTCCTTTACTTAGAATCACTCAATGAATCTTCTACTTAGAATCACTCAAGGAATCCTTTGCTTAGAGGGACTCAATGAATTGTCTGCTTAGAATCAATCAAGGAATCCTCTGCTTAGAATCAATCAAGGAATCTTCTACTTAGAATCACTCAATGAATCATTTACTTATAGTGACTCAATGAATCCTCTACTTATAGTGAGTGACTCAATGAATCCTTTACTTATAGTGACCCAATAAACAAGCCATTTAGAGTAACTCACTATATCTTTTACTAGAAGTGACTCTATGAGTCCTTTACTTAGAATGGCTCAATGAATCTTTTACTTATAGTAACTCAATGAATCCTTTACTTAGAATAACTCAATAAATCCTTTAAGTATAGTGACTCAATGAATCCTTTAATTATAGTAACTCAATGAATCCTTTACTTAGAATGACTTAATAAATCTGTTACTTATAGTATCTCAATGAATCGTTTACTTATAGTGACACAATGAATCCTTTACTTATAGTAATTAAATGAATCCTTTACTTATAGTAACACAATGAATCCTTTATTATAGTAACTCAATGAATTTTGACTTATAGTAACTCAGTGGAGGAGCGGCTGGCCAAGTGGTTAGAATGCCGGACTCTTGTTCGGGAGACCCAGGTTCGATCCCTCGGTAAGGTGTGGGATTTTTTTTCTGTCGGGGGCAAAAAGAAAATCCTAACCTGCACAGTTCGTGGCGACTGCACTAGCCAGGCGGCCTTTATTCCTCAGGCTCAAAGACCACTCTGCCATACACCGCAAGGTACTATATTGGCAGTAAATGACAGTTAAATGACAGTAACTCAGTGAATCCTTTACTTATAGTGACTCATTGAATTCTTTACTTAGAATGACTCAATGAATCTTTTACTTAGAATGACCCAATAAACAAGCTATTTAGAGTAACTCAATGAATCCTCTGCTTATAATGACTCAATGAATCCTTTCCTTATAGTGACTCATGAATCCTGTACTTAGAGTGACTCAATAAATTCTTTACTTATAGTGATTCAATAAACAAGCCATTTAGAGTAACTCAATGAATCTGCTGCTTATAATGACTCAATGAATCTTTTCCTTATAGTGACTCATGAATCCTGTACTTAGAGTGACTCAATAAATCCTTTACTTATAGTGACTCAATGAATCCTTTACTTATAGTGACTCAATGAATCCTTTACTTATAGTGACTTAAGCAATCCTTTACTTATAGTAACTCAATGGATCTTTTACTTAGCGTGACTCAATAAATCCTTCACTGATAGTAACTCAATTAATCCTTTACTTAAAATGACTCAATAAACAAATCATTTAGAGCAACCCAATGAATCCTCTGCTTATAGTGACTCAATAAATCCTTTACTTATAGTAACTCAATGAATCCTTTACTTAAAATAACTGAATAAACAAGCTATTTAGAGTAACTCAATGAATCCTCTACTGATAGTGACTCAAAATGAATTCTGTACTTAGAGTGACTCAATAAATCCTTTATTTAATGTAACTCAATGAATTCTTTACTTACAATGACTCAATAAACCCCTTACTTATAGTGACTCAATGAATCCTCTGCTTATAGTGACTCAATGAATCCTTTACTTAAAGTGACTCAATGAATCCTTTACCTATAGTAACTCAATTAATATTTTACTTATGGTGACGCAATAAAGAAGCCACTTAAGAGTATCTGAATGAATCCTTTACTTCGAAGAACTCAATTAATACATTATCCCCTGTCACAAAATGATGCTAATACTATCTATTGACTGAAAATGCATGAAAACTCAACCATCAAAAACTCACAATCTCATTCTCTACTATACTAACTCATTTGCTACAAACATCAAGAATAAATTATGGCCGGTACAGTGGCTACACAAGCTTAAATGTTAAACAGCATTGGCTTCGGGCTGATGGGCCTGGCTAGTGTCTTGTGGTTTCATTACATCGGGTAGTTCTGGAGGACTGGATAAGGGCTGAATATCCAGGGGCTCCCATTCTCCATCTGTAAGGACAGTTGTAGAAGTGGGTTGTTTAGAAATAACAATATTGGTGTGTTGAATGAATTTCTATAGGTTTCACCCCTTCACTAATCAAAAAAGAGATAACAGAACGCTGCTCCTCTTTGGTGCATGTCAAAAGTGGGGTGGTCATCTTTAAACTATCTGGCACTTTTCCGAATAACGGTCCCAAATTATTGATTGTAAAAAGTATCTCTTACAGGGCCTCATTAGGTGATAGACTGTGCAGTCGAGGAATGCTAACTGGGATATGTTGGAGGGGCCACTGCATTTATTAATTACAGATACAGACATATAATATTAATTGCTTTCGCAAGTAGAAGGCAAGAAAGTGCTGTTGTGTAATGTATTTATTGAAATAAAGAAACTGAATGTGTTGTCGATCACTTCCGGTTGAGTGTGTGGTGGACTGCTAGATCGATCGATGGATGCAATAAATATTTCTGGGCCCGGAGGGCCCTCACTGTCGTCGGTAGCACAAGATATTCATATACACTCTGACGACAGTGAGGGCCCTCTGGGCCCAGAAACATTTATTGCATCCATCGATCAGTCTAGAAGTCCACCACACACTCAAAGTGATTGACAACACATTGCTCCCGATCAGCATATCGCCCCGAGACAAGCATAATCACCTAATGAGGCTCTGTAAGGGATACTTTTTACAATAAATAATTTGGGACTGTTATTCAGAAGAGTGCCAACTATCCTTATGATGTCACTGTGGTCATCTGCACAATGATGTCATGTGCTTAACACTCTTGACATCCTTAACAAAAATACTGACAGGTTACAAGACAAATAGCATGGTTATTATAATTTCTATCACACTTTTAAGGTTTTCATTTGAATCCCCCTCGTATGTGGCACTTCAACACTCTTATTATACACATATTATAGACAACATTTTACACCATTTGAGATTCAATTAGAGCTAGTTTCCATGTCTGACTAGCAGAATGGCGATAGAGGTGGTCCCGTTGGAGCTAAGATTACTTGAAACTCAAGACTGACATGTCTGACTATCAGATTTTCTTTTCTCTCATTATCAGATTATGTGCCAACAAAATGGAGGTAATCATTGTGGCACTAAGATGACTACCAGAGACTCAATTTGGAGTGGCTGTGCCTCATTATCAGATTGTGCCTTTCAGGGTAGGCAGCAAGGAAATGATAATTCATATTCCGTTTTGAGACATCATCATCCAGTGGTTTGCCCTGTGCACAACTTTTCCCCTTTAACAGTTTTACGAAACTTCTCTCTATCACAAGCCGAACGTCCGGCCTCCGTTGTTACGATGTGTAAATTATCTATTACATGTTGAATCCATCTACGCTGTGGTTTTCATCTGTTCTACTTTCCCTGTACATCTACCTCTAGACTTATCTTTTCCACTTTCCTTGTAAACCTACCTCTAGACTTATATGTTCTACTTTCCTTGTAAACCTACCTCTAGACTTATCTGTTCTACTTTCCCTGTACATCTACCTCTAGGCTTATCTGTTCTATTTTCCCTGTACATCTACCTTTAGACTTATCTTTTCCACTTTCCTTGTAAACCTACCTCTAGACTTATCTGTTCTACTTTCCCTGTACATCTACCTCTAGACTTATCTTTTCCACTTTCCTTGTAAACCTGCCTCTAGACTTATCTTGTCCACTTTCCTTGTAAACCTGCCTCTAGGCTTATCTTTTCCACTTTCCTTGTAAACCTGCCTCTAGGCTTATCTTTTCCGCTTTCCTTGTAAACCTGCCTCTAGGCTTATCTTTTCCACTTTCCTTGTAAACCTGCCTCTAAGCTTATCTTCTCCACGGGTTCAAGCCCCAGTGAGGGCCAGGATTTTTTCTTGTGGACTTCTAGTAACAAAATTTCCCCTGGTCTCTGGGGACCTCCAACACTTGAGGCGGACACCATACCTCAAGACCACTCAGCCCCCTCACTCTGCAGTGTCTCAGACTCAAGTGCACTGTTCCTACCTGGCAGGGTTCGTTACTGGGTTGGCACGAGATAGTAAATGTTTTCCCGATCTTAGTTGAGAGATTGACTGCTTCTGCTTAGGTAAGAGACATGTAATTACCTAGCCTTTAGAATACAAGATAGCTTTGAAATGCAAACCGATATACCATATGTTACATATGCAATTTAACATCCGACTTGTTCTGAATGCAAATCAACAAGAAACCTGGTTTTAAATGGAAGTACATCAACTTCAATTTGATACAGGCCAACTTGTTTTTAATGCAAATATAAACTTCTGTTTTTAATGTAAAAAGCGAACACCTACCGTCTGTTTTGAATATCAGACCTATTGTTGCTGGTGACTGTGCCCTAGCGACAGTACTAGTGTACCCATAGTCAGACAATGACTTGTGTTCGTCTGCCATTGGCTGAGGAATCAATAGTGTGTTTAAAAGTTACAGCCATATTTGATATTACCAGGGATTGACAAACCATCATCTTTTGTAAAGGACTGGCCACTGCAGTCTACTTGGCCAACTATAACATCTCAAAGTCTCCCACACAAACTACTTGACCAATTATACCATCTCAAGGTCTCCCACACAGACTACTTGACCAATTATACCATCTCAAGGTCCCCCACACAGACTACCTGATCAATTATACCATCTCAAGGTCTCCCACACAGACTACTTGACCAATTATACTATCTCAAGGTCTCCCACACAGACTACTTGACCAATTATACCATCTCAAGGTCCCCCACACAGACTACCTGATCAATTATACCATCTCAAGGTCCCCCACACAGACTACCTGATCAATTATACCATCTCAAGGTCTCCCACACAGACTACCTGATCAATTATACCATCTCAAGGTCTCCCACACAGACTACCTGATCAATTATACCATCTCAAGGTCTCCCACACAGACTACCTGACCAATTATACCATCTCAAGGTCCCCCACACAGACTACCTGATCAATTATACCATCTCAAGGTCTCCCACACAGACTACCTGATCAATTATACCATCTCAAGGTCTCCCACACAGACTACTTGACCAATTATACCATCTCAAGGTCCCCCACACAGACTACCTGATCAATTATACCATCTCAAGGTCTCCCACACAGACTACCTGATCAATTATACCATCTCAAGGTCTCCCACACAGACTACCTGATCAATCATACCATCTCAAGGTCTCCCACACAGACTACTTGACCATCTATACCATCTCAAGGTCTCCCACACAGACTACCTGATCAATTATACCATCTCAAGGTCTCCCACATAGACTACTTGACCAATTATACCATCTCAAGGTCTCCGACACAGACTACCTGATCAATTATACCATCTCAAGGTCTCCCACACAGACTACCTGATCAATTATACCATCTCAAAGGTCTCCCACACAGACTACCTGATCATTATACCATCTCAAAGTCTCCCACACAGACTACCTGACCAATTATACATCTCAAGGTCTCCCACACAGACTACCTGATCAATTATACCATCTCAAGGTCTCCCACACAGACTACTTGACCAATTATACCATCTCAAGGTCTCCCACACAGACTACCTGATCAATTATACCATCTCAAGGTCTCCCACACAGACTACTTGACCAATTATACCATCTCAAGGTCTCCCACACAGACTACCTGATCAATTATACCATCTCAAGGTCTCCCACACAGACTACCTGATCAATTATACCATCTCAAAGTCTCCCACACAGACTACCTGACCAATTATACCATCTCAAGGTCTCCCACACAGACTACCTGATCAATTATACCATCTCAAGGTCTCCCACACAGACTACTTGACCAATTATACCATCTCAAGGTCTCCCACACAGACTACCTGATCAATTATACCATCTCAAGGTCTCCCACACAGACTACTTGACCAATTATACCATCTCAAGGTCTCCCACACAGACTACCTGATCAATTATACCATCTCAAGGTCTCCCACACAGACTACCTGATCAATTATACCATCTCAAGGTCTCCCACACAGACTACCTGACCAATTATACCATCTCAAGGTCTCCCACACAGACTACCTGATCAATCATACCATCTCAAGGTCTCCCACACAGACTACCTGATCAATTATACCATCTCAAGGTCTCCCACACAGACTACCTGATCAATCATACCATCTCAAGGTCTCCCACACAGACTACTTGACCAACTATAACATCTCAAAGTCTCCCACACAGACTACTTGACCATCTATACCATCTCAAGGTCTCCCACACAGACTACCTGATCAATTATACCATCTCAAGGTCTCCCACACAGTCTACTTGACCAATTATACCATCTCAAGGTCTCCCACACAAGACTACCTGATCAATTATACCATCTCAAGGTCTCCCACACAGACTACCTGATCAATTATACCATCTCAAGGTCTCCCACACAGACTACCTGATCAATTATACCATCTCAAAGTCTCCCACACAGACTACCTGATCAATTATACCATCTCAAAGTCTCCCACACAGACTACTTGACCAATTATACCATCTCAAGGTCTCCCACACAGACTACCTGATCAATTATACCATCTCAAGGTCTCCCACACAGACTACTTGACCAATTATACCATCTCAAGGTCTCCCACACAGGCTACCTGATCAATTATACCATCTCAAGGTCTCCCACACAGACTACCTGATCAATTATACCATCTCAAGGTCTCCCACACAGACTACCTGATTAATTATACCATCTCAAGGTCTCCCACACAAACTACCAGATCAATTATACCATCTCAAGGTCTCCCACACAGACTACTTGACCAATTATACCATCTCAAGGTCTCCCACACAGACTACCTGATCAATTATACCATCTCAAGGTCTCCCACACAGACAACTTGGCCATCAAAGCCTCCCACACAGACTACCTGGCCATCTATACCATCTCAAGGTCTCCCACACAGACTACTTGGCCATCTATACCATCTCAAGGTCTCCCACACAGACAACTTGGCCATCAAAGTCTCCCACACAAACTACTTGGCCAATTATAATATCTCAGTCTCCCTTACAGAAGAATCTTCATGTGGAATTGCAGTTCATACCGCAAACATATCCTTCAAAATGAAGCAATTGACAGAGATCTGCACAGCAGGCGAAATACTGAGTGCCAATGGCTCTATACAAATATGAGCCTAGAACCATATGCCCAATATGACTTGAGGTGTGTCAAAAGGTTATTGTACTTACTTACCCCGACAATACAAGTCAAGTTACTATAATATCAATAGCAAAAATAAGATTAATCTTATCTCAACAACAACACATTTTTTTTTCCGCTCGCTCACTTTGAAATCAAGCACAGTCCATACACACTACTTCTAGTAGAGATGGACTGAATTTTGCATGTGGATTAGCTTTCCCTATTAACAGTGTTCCTTGCCATCAGGTGAAATCACTCCATGTTCAGAGGTATTTGTAATTTACGTCCCCAAGTCAAGGACGATAGGTCAACATTTCAGTACAACTGTCCCGTGTAGAGGTTGTACTTCTTACCTCGGCATCAGCACACCGGATGTTTAAGAACATGCGTTTTTATCCATTCAGCCATGCTGACCTACACAACAAAATTAAGCTTGCTATTATCTCAACAGCAAAAGTCAACTTACTCTTATCTCACATAATGTTATCTCAATAATGAATACCATTCAGCAAGGTGATGGGTTTTTTTTTTTATGGCGGGGGAAACAAAAAAAAGAAAACCCAAACCTACGCAGTTCATGGCGTCTGCACTAGCCAGGCGACCTTAATTCCTCAGAGTCAAGACACCCCCATCTCCTCGTCCTACAACGCAAGGTACAATATGCAGTAATGAGTGTTTTTTATGCCTCCACAACAAAAATAAAATTGCTGTTATCTGGATAACAAAGGTAAACTTAATTTGATCTCAACAATAAAAGTAATCTTGCTGTATCTCAACAGCAAAAGTAAAATAAACTTACTGGAACCCCATCAAAAAAAGTCAACTTCCCACCATCTCAACAGTAAACATAAGCGTACAGTTACCTCAAAAATAAAAGTAAAATTACTATCTCAACAATCATATACACTCACTTTGAAAAGTATATACTTACTGTATTGTCTTTGAACAGTCTTTGGTTCTCTGGTGGCACTTTCAAGATGCCCTCAATGATCTTCTTTACCTCGCCCATCAAGGTGCTTTCTTTGGCATCTGTGAAGATGGTCAATTTCTTGCGCCGAATCATCAAAAACACATCCTGAAGGAAAAGACATTGTGTGTATGTTCATTTCTAACATTATACCCACTTGTGCATGAAAGCTCATCTCATCTCATCATGTTCCTCTTGTACCTTGCGGTGTCGAGGTGAAGTATAAACTTCGTGAGAGTGCCCGGTTATGGGCTTCGTATATCGACATTCCCATGGATTCTGCTATTCCCTCCGTCCAACGTTTACGTGGTCGGCCTCTTCCTCTGTTTCCATCTGGTCTGTACATCATTGCTTGTTGTGGCATGCTGGTGACTGGTAGCCTACTTGCATGGCCAAACCATTTGACTTGCTGCTTTCTAATAAAATCTAGTGCTGCTTTAACCCCCACTTTAGTCCTGATTTCTTCATTTCTGATCTTATCTCTTCTTGATACGTTGAGTATTCTTCTCAGGAACCTCATTTCTGTTGTTGTGATTTTTCTTTTCTCTTTTTCTGTCATTGTCCGGGTTTGGCATTGGTAGCACAGAGTTGGTAGGAAGATTGTGTTGTAAAGTGCTTTCTTAGTAGTTATTGATACATGTTTGTTCTTTAGTATTGGTGCCATTTGTCCAATGAGTTGATTTGCCTTATTGCACCTATTTTCGATCTCGTCTTCTGATCTGCCATTTGATATTATTCTTCCTAGGTACTTGAAACTCTTTACTTGTTTCAAGGGATGTTCGTTTAGGTGAATTGTTGCTGTTTGTTCTTCTTTAGTTATAGTCATTACCTCTGTTTTGCTTGTGCTAATTTTCATGTTATGTTCCCTACACATTTCGTTTAGACTATTCATGTGGTCTTGTAATTCAGCTTCTGATTTTGCTATTAGTGCTTGGTCGTCCGCAAACAGTTCTCTAATGGTTAGATTTGCAGATGGTTCTTCTTCTGTGTTCTCGTCATGCGGTATTCTTGCTGTCTCTGCTTGGCTGGTTTCTTTACATATGTTGTCTATATATGTTATGAACAAGAGAGGGGACAGGACACAACATTGTCGTACTCCAGATCTTATGGTGAAGGGTTCTGAGTGTCCTCCAGTTGCTCTCACTATGCATTCACTGTTGTATAAACTTCTACATAGGTTTGTTAGATGTGTACTCACTCCATATTGTTTAAGGATTTCCCATAGCTTGTTTCTATCTACCCTATCGAATGCCTTTTCTTGGTCGACAAAGGCTAAGTAGAGTGTTTCATTGAATTCGATTGATTTTTCTATAAGTTGTCTAAGAGCAAAAATGGCGTCTGTGCATCCTTTGTTTTTCCTAAATCCAAGTTGCGTTTCGCTTAGCTGGGGTTCTAAAGTAGTTCGTAATCTTTTTTCAAGAATTTTGCAAAATATTTTCCCAGTATGACTCAACAGTGAAATGCCTCCGTATTGTGTGTCTCTTTTGCTGCCTTTGTTTTTCCAAATTGGGATAATTATGGCGTTTCCCCAGTCTCGTGGTGTCTGTTGTTCTACCCAAACATGGTTGAATAGTCTATGTAGCCAAGCTGTTCCTACTTCTCTTGCTGCTTTAATTAGTTCATTTGGTATTTCATCCTGTCCCGGTGATTTGTTCAATGGGGCTAATCTGATGGCTTCTATAATTTCTTCTTTTAGTATGTCTGGTTCTAGTTCTTCGGTGACATCTGTGTAGGTCTCTTGAATTCCTGTGACATCTGATGGGATGTTGAGAAGTTGTTCGAAATACTGCTTCCATCTTATTAGGATCTGTTTTTGTTCACTTATTGGTTCTCCATTTTCGCTGTTAATTATTTCAGTTGGGTCAAAGGGTTCTCCTCTGGTTCGCATTGCACTTATCTTTTTGTAGAAGTTTCTAGTTACCTCCTTGTAGTTTTTATTTAGGGTTTCTCCATACTCTTCCCAGTCTTTTTGTTTTTCCCTCTTTACTATTCTACTCACATGACTTCTCGCTATTCTATATTCTCTGTAATCGCATTCCTGTTTGCTCTTCAACCACTTTTTATATTTTTCATTTTTTTCTTTTACCGCTTTCTTTACTTCTGCGTTCCACCAACTTGTTATTTTCTTTATCCGTGTTTTGCGTTTTTTCGTGGTTCTGCATGTTATTTTTGCAGTATTTAAAATACTTGATTTGAACATCTCCCATTCTTCTTCCACTGTTTTTCTTTCTTTACAAAGAGTTCAGTTCTTTCTCATAATTTTCCCTTACTGCCTCGTCTTTAAGGTCTTTTAAGTTTATTGATTCGCATGGCATGTATTTTCCTGCTCTTTGTTTTCTTCTTCTGATAGTTCTTATTGTGGCAACGACTACATGAAAGCACACACACAAATACTCCTATCTTGTATGAACAGAGTCTGTGGGAATCTTGATATATAATTCCCATAAACGGCACTCATCCGCTGTTTATTCTTCACCTCAAAACCACAAAGTACAAGAGGAACAAGATGAGATTATGCTTTCTCTCCATGAAGGAGGCTCATTTACTAGTCTCTATGTCTCTTTACGTGAAAACATAACACTGTATGCAAATGTGAGGAAAAAGCAGTGTCCTTTGATGATTACATATGATTCCAACACTGGTTAAGACCAGGGATGGAGTAAAACCTTTCCATAACACACAGCCTGGGTTGAATTGTAGAGACCATGTGTTGCCCATGCAGCATATCTCTCTCTCGGCCTGCCTAGTTTACTCATAAGGAAAGGTAACACCAATATATTTGGAACAAGAAAAGCTGCAGAAGCTGCCGGATCAGCAGTAAAAACACATTAAAAAACATTGTGGCAGCTGGAAATATATGCAGTAAAAATAGGCAGAGGAAGCCAGAAAGAAATGAAGCTGGATAGACTAAGATGGTGACGTGTTGGAATATCATCAACATTATTGATCCAGAACACCAGGGAGATCTGTGGCGATGCATCAATGTCTTACACTAGTCGGCAGGGTACAAGATAATGATGGCATCTCTCAATGACACTGACCAATTTACATGCTTCTAACACACGCTATCCCAGGCCATATTTTTGGTGAGCTGTGGTGGTGCAGTATCTAGCATATTCGCTTGCTGACCCAGTGGTCTTATGTTCAAATCCCCATTAAGGATTAATTCTTTTAAACACTGATCTAGAACCCAGGTCCATGCAGACTATAAAAGGTATAAGGAAATAAGCTGGGAAATAAAAGTGACCAGCATGTCACTGACATATCACCCACTGAATGCCAACTGGCATATACAAATATGTGGCTACATCATGTACCAATGCACCTCATGGCGTGGAAACAAGTAATCGATAATCCGTCCGAAAACAATCGGCGAAATCCGAAACCAATTATTTCCATTTGAATCAATGTAAATCCAATTAATTCATTCTAGACACTCAAAAATACATACCAAAAACACATTTTATAGAGAATAAATATAGTGTTTAATACTATTTTTCGTCCCCAGACTTGTCCAAACTCGCCCCTTCGATGTTCCTAGACGTGCCTCCTCAAATTTTTTCAAACCATCCTCTGCCTGCCTTAAAATCACTAAGTACACAAGCACTTGTCCCAGGCATTTTCTTAATGAGATCGGTATACAACAGTCTGGCCATTTCACATATGACTTGCCTCCGAAACAGAATCGTCATCTAACTGGTTTCGATTTATCCAAATTAATAATATCTGTTCGACATCTTCATTTGTTTGCGATCTCTGTTTCGTTAGCACATTCATGCCTTTCTAAATTAGCCTCCTTTATTTCTTCCTTTTTTGCCACAATGGAACTTGTGGATGACGACTTCCTGTACATGTGGCCAATTTCAGCAATCTTAATGCCACTCTCGTATTTTATTATTAGCAAGTCATGCTCACATGATGTAAAACCCCAAACTGAGCAGAAGAACTCATATGCCCCTTTGTTTTCACAAAATTAGCAGAGAGGTCATGTGGGCACGCCGACGAAATCTGAGGCAACTGATGAAAACCTGAGACAAATATGAATATTTATTAAATTTCTGGACTTGGGCCACTAATACTACTAATAGTGTAGTTAGACAAGTATCGCAGAAGTCGTTAGTCGGAATGGGCTTGCCTTATGACCCGTGTATCATACATCCGCTCTATTAATCCACTGACAGCCCTACGCGTGTCAGTCTTTCCTACTAGCAAGGATACAGATTCAGATAAGTACCTTTAATTAGTTTAATATTGTCATGTAGTGTGTTTCATGTAGGTTTGTGTATGTATGTCCTTTGCTGACGAAGCCTTTGGCCGCAACGTCCAATTTGTCTCTTGTAGTCGTGTTTTAGTAAAGCTCACAATCTACTTCTCGTCTTTTGGGTGATTCATTCATTGCCTGATGGCAAGGGTCACCAATAATAATACTAATAGGGAAAGCTAATGTACACGCAAAAATAAGTCTAATGCGCTAAAAATAGTAATAGTATGTGTTTGGACTACGCTTGAATTCAAAGTAAGCGAACGCAACAACAACAAAAAAATCCTGCCAAGTCAAGCCTTTCCCTGATTTGTTTTAGGGAAGAGTCAGAGTGGCTCTGCCTGGGCCGTACATTCATTAACCACCATCGTCTTTCTGCTAAGCAGACTGTTTGTCATGTAGTTGTTAGTTCTAACATGGCTGTCGGTCATGTTTACGACTTGCAGTACAAACGGAAAGATATAAACTACGAAGATTTAACCAGTAAAGACTTGACTTCGGAATACGAACCATTATCGGAATTATCGGTTTGTTGTAGGAGTTTTCTGTGAAGGAGGGTGTATTATGCCTCGACCAATCAAACGAAGACAATCCGGTCATTAGTGATTAAACAAAAATGGGAATGAAAAGGAGAGTTAACGAAATAAATAACATTGAGGCACGTGAAATAGTTCGGCCACTTTAATTCTAAGGCACACCACTTTTATAAGAATAATACGGAAGGTAATGTTGATGGCAAACGAGTATGAGGTTAACTATTCGAAATCCTTTACGGGATGTGGCAGTTAACCCCAGCGTTTTTTTTTTTTTTTTTGGCTGTTTGTGATTTCTTGTAAAGTTTACGTTCACGAGTTTGCCATTGCTTTCATTTTTTGATCGGCCGACGCTAATAACCTTTGTATGGAAACCAACGCAAAGCCGTCTGCCGCCAAATCGCCCCCAGCTATGTTTCGAACGTAGGATTGCGAATTGTGTCCATAACGCCTTCGCCACAGAGCCTGCATAACTCATATATAAAAACCATATAGAGGGTAAGGTTGAAGGCAAGCGAGCACCAGGTAGACAACGATACAAGTGGGATGATAACACCAAGAGATGGACGAACAGCAGTCTGACAAAATGTATAATCAAGGCGAGAGACAGATAGTGTTGGAGATCCATTGCAGCCAACCTTAACTGTGGAAACGGTACCTGATTGATTGATTCATTAAAATCAGAATTTCTAATCCTCTCGTGTTTCATTGACAGTTCACAGTTTAAACACGAAAGCCACAAACAATATATTCCACGCCTGGCATGTTTCGCTGCATCTCGTCATGTGCATACTGCAGAGTTACATACCATACGAAGTGAATAAACGTATGAAGTTAACGAACAAATAGTATTTTAGCCGAAATATTAAATCATCGTCATGTGCCGTGGCGAGTAGCATGGGCGTTCTTGTCCATTACCCACAACCACTCAGGTGTGTATCATGAGCAGGGTAGAGCTCTGAGAAGAATGGGTTGGTGCTCCCTAAGAACGAGGCATTGTTTAAGGGAGTTACCGTGGCGAAGTGTTAGGCCATCTGCCTTGCGATCAGAAGGCTGTGGGTTCTATTCTGGCCTACGTAGTTCGGGTTACAAGTGCATTTTCTCAGAAACTCCTGGGAGTCGTCGCTGGAGCTACGGAGTTCGTGCTTGGTGTGACGCTTTTAGTTTTGGCAGCGCAGAAAGAGACCGAGTACGTGAGATAACGCCCGGTGCAATAAAGTTGCTCCTCTTGCCTGTGTTTGCTATTTGACCTATTAATCAATCAGGTGCCGTCTCCACAATGAAGGTTGGCTGCAATGAATCTCCAACACAGTCTATTTCTCACCCTAACTGTACATTCTCTCAGACTGCAGTTAGTCCATCTCTTGATGTTATCTTCCCACTTGTATCATTGTCTGCCTCTTGTTCGCTTGCCTTCAATTCAACCTTACCCTCCAGTATGCTTTTATAAGAGTGTTATGTCTTTTAACGTAGCCGAAATATTTCACTCGCCTCTTTTGTTTTTATTTCTTTCATCAACTCTTTTTATTCCCAGAGTTTCTAGAACTTCTGTATTTGATTTTTTTTTTTCATGAAATATGACATATTATTGTGTTTATCCACATTTCCATGGCCTCTTTTCGACTTTCTAATATCTTGTTCAATGTCCAGGCTACCGCGCCATATAGTTGTGTTGAATATGCATACCATTTGACAATTCTCATTTTTAATGCGTTGTTAATCTCTCTAGATGTTAATACTGATGTCATGCTGTTGAACGCAATTTTGACCATTCCTATGCTCTTTTTGATTTCTGTTTCACCTCTGCCATCCACTTAATGTATGCTTTTTTAAAAAAATTTTTTATTTTTTTATTTTAAAGCATTGCATAGAGGAACACTGGGCTGAGGGCGTTGAATATAAGTAGTGGGTGTTACAGATGTGTCAGTGCAACAGTTGATAGAAGACAACTCACAACTTGGGTATTATTTGTTGTATGTTGAACTTCAGTGTTGTCCATGCACGCTACTTCTTATAGGACTTGACTGCATTTTGCGCGTGGATTAGCTTCCTCTAATACCAATGTCCATATCCATCAGTCGAACCCACTCCGACTTCAGAGGTACTTGTAATTTACGTCCTCAAGTCAAGGATGAGTCGTCAACATTTTAGTCCAACAGACTAGTGTAGGGGTTAAACACCCTCCCTCAGCATCAGCACACCGAATGTTTAAGAAAGAGCTCTCTTATCCATTCGGCCATACTGATTTCTACACACTGAGGATGTAATTATATATACAAGGGTAAGTTAATAAGTAAGTCACAAATGGCTGTAGAAAAATAACTAACTATGATAACAACTTGAAACCAATTTATTTTTATACATACATTGTCCCTTTATTTCTCAACATAATTTCCACCAACATTGATGCACTTATCCCATCGTTTTATCAATCCTCCCAAACCGGCATCATAAATCTGCGTGCCCTGTTTTAATTTACCTGCCATCCCACAGAACTGTGTGACTTATTTATTGACTCGCCCTCGTAACTTTTCTACCCAACTATGCACCGCTTTACGGGAAATCGCTAGGGGCTAAGTCCACTGGAAACCCACCTTGGCGGGAGACATTTCGTGAATGACGCCGAAGTTGAATGTGAAGTGAAAATGTGGTTTAGAAAACAGTACACAGTACTATGCAGCCGGTTTGGGAGGACTGAAAAAAACGATGGGATAAATGCATCAATGTTGGTGGAAATTACGTTGAGAAATAAAGGGATAAGCATGTATAAAAATAAACTTGTTTCAAGTTTTTATCATAGTTAGTTATTTTTCTAAAGCCATTTGAAACTTACTTATTAACTTACTCTCGTAATAATTGGTCTATGGTAAGAGAGGGGTTTTACTCCAAAGACAAATGGACGATGCGTTTGGAATATACCACGACAACATTTAGTATGAGAATGCAAGTTGAGGCTGTGACGATTATCTCCCGATGGTTAGAAGGCAGCATGGCCAGACGTGATGTGCTTGTACCGGACTCACAGAGTTGCTTTGTCTCATAATCTCATCTCAGCTTGTTCGAATCCTCGATAGGATGTGGATTTTTTGTATGTCAGGGGAAAATAGAACCAATTGTTGATTCGCTATCTCTGAGGTGATCAACCATTGGTTGATGGCTTCGGATATATTCAGTCAACCATTAGTTGATTGCATCGATTGATTGATTGATTGATTTAGGAACCGACATCACAGCATTCGGGGCATTACCATAAGCGCACCGTCCCCATCCTCAGCAGCCAGCGAAGAGTTCCAACACCAATAGTACCAGTAGCAATCTGATTATATGTCCGTTTCGCCTTTCCTGTGAGCGTCGAGCGTCGGCCAGATCCCCTCGTCACTCCTCGCTGTCTCATTCTTGCCAGACCATGGTGGTCCATTTGCTCCTCCGAGGTGTACACGTGCTCCCACAAGGCCGCAACCATGTCTGCCTTGTCATGCATCAATACTCCACCATGGTTGATTGCATCAAAAATATCTAACAGCTTTCTGTTGATCACATCAAATATAAAGCGCCAACTTCTTGTTAACAACCTCATATTTATCAGTCAACCTATGCTTATGCACGTCAACAATACTGAGGCAAATCACGGTTCACTAACTCATATTCAATGTGAAGCTTTAGGTAATCTACCAAGAAATTAACTGGACAAGTGTCAAGTAAAGTTGTCATTTTACCTGCCAAAGCATCACATGTCCGCAGTCTCAGAACAATGGATTATACTGTCTGTCATCTACTGCCTATAGTGTAGTGGCCAGGCCAGCCCAGCTGGGCGGTCATGTTTTGCCATCTTACACGATCATCAGAGTCATGGATCAGCTCAGTGTTCTTGTCTCGACCATACCACGTGGCCAAGCCATCCAGGTATTTACTTCTCTGTCTTCCCCTCGTTCTCTTCCCCTTGATCTTGCCAGTTGTAACCAAGTTCTCCGATTTATTTTTTCTCATAACGTGTCCAAACAACTGTTACTGTCTACGTCTAATTTCTCTAAACATTTTACGGTTTTCATTTGTTTCTTAGAGGACTTGCTCATTGGTTTTTCTGCCTGCCCATGTTATTCTTTGCATTTTCCTCAGAAACCACGTTTCCAGAGCCATCAGATGCCAGATCACAGGCTCCCTAAACGATTTTTTCTTTTACGGCGAGCTGCGTTGTGGTAACGCTTCCAAGGCGGCCAGAGAAAACGCTTTAAAGACACGGAAGATTCCACTAAAAGCTTTTGGAATCCATCACTACACCTAGGAGACTGCTGCCAAAGACCGAAATTCATCATTACGGTAGGGTGTAGTCACTTGTGAAGCAAATAGGACTGCAAGAGCTGTGAAGAAATACTGGGGGGGGGGGGGTGGGGGGGGGGGGGAGACCAGGAGATTATCCTCCTGGAACGTCAAGCATTCCTTGCCCACATTGTCAAAGAACATTTCGAGCGTATATAGGATAGGCCTTAGCAGCCATCTTAGAACTCACTGCTCCAAACGTTCAACCCTAGTGGTTGAAATGAATGATGGACAAACACCACTGCCTATCCTATAGTACCTTGCAATGTAGGACGTGGGGGGGGGGGGAGGGGGGTCGTGAGCTTGAGGAATTAAAGCCGCTTGGCTGGTGCAGTCGCCGCACACTGTACAAGTTAGGAGTTTCTTTTTGCCCCCGACAGAAAAAAAAAAAAAAATCAACACCCTGCCAAGGATTCGAACGCTGGTCTCCCGAAGGCAACTCCGACATTCTAGTCACTCGGCCAACCGTTCCTTGAGTCTGTTACACAAAAATAACAATAAAATCCGTTTCTTTAACGACAAAACTTTAATTTTATTTCAAATATCAGTAAAATATGTCTCACCGAACCATTTCTATTTCACAAGAGAAGCAACGGCTGCAGCGGAAATCAATGCTGTTGTAAGTGCAACTGTATAACTCTGCTGATTTCCTTCTATGTGGTGGCATTCTGGCAGCGGGCTTATGCATAGTATGAAAGTATACGCGTGCGGGCTGCTGGTTTGTCGAGACTCCTGTCTGTTCCACTTTTCACATGAGGCAGTGAGGAGTATTTTGTATGATATTCACTGGCACAGGAACGAAGCATAATAGGACGACCCTTTGCCGTGAAGTTGGAACCGCGACTAACTAATTCAAATCTGACTGTCTGCACACCTTTAGCCACACATTTCTTATTTGACACTTTTAACAATTGAATTAGAGTCAATTTTTGTAGAAGAATCGCACCTTTCAAAACCGAACTGAACCTAACTGTTGTGCCTTTATGACAACAAAGGAGTTGTGTTTTAATATTATTTATAATTTTATGATTTTCTTTTGTGTTGTGAAGATGTATATAATCTAAACGTTTGTTGTGTCATAGAATACTTAGTTAGTTAGTTAGTTAGTTAGTTAGTTAGTTAGTTAGTTAGTTAGTCTTTCCTCTTGAGCCTAACTGGTTTTGAATATTATTATTTTATTATTATATATTTTTGGATTGTCTCTTGTTTTGGAGGATTTTCAATCTGTCATTTATGTTCACCTTGATGGAGTCTGTTGTAAGGTATGTTACATACACTGCGTCCGTGTTTAGTATGTCTCATCTTTTCGCAGGAGCTACAGATACCTTACAGTTTGTATGTCCTATTCTATTTCACAAACGTAGTCAAATTACTGGACAATGTTGAACTGACGGTGAAGTTTGTTGCCTGATCTACGATATCAGGAACTGCCCACGCAGGAAAAGTACCCAGATCGTAGATGATAAACCCCCATGTGTTTACGGCTAATATAATCACCAGAACTCCGATGATGTTCAACACGACGCCAGCTTTGATCTGAAAGAAAAACCACATATAAAATCACTTGTTGTGCGGAAAATCTATTCTACATGTACCATCATCATCATATGCCATGCCGATAAGTATGGGTTGTCATGTTTCGACATCACACGCGATCACCAGAGTCGTGGATCAGCTCCGTGTTCTTGTCTCGACCATGCCATGTGGCCTAGCCATCCATATATTTACTTCTCTGCGTTCCCCTTGTTCTTTCCCCCTCAATCTTGCTGGATTTAACTAAGTTCTTTAGGTTATGAATGTCTTCTAATAACGTGCCCACAAAATTGACTCTACGTCTAATTTATCTAATCAGTCTACGCTTTTCATTTATTTCTTTTAGGACTTGCTCATTGGTTTTCTGTCCGTCCATGATATTCTTAGCATTTCTCCCAGAAAGCACTTTCCAACTGCCATTTGATTGGATTCCAACATCATGATGATGAACCCGAAAGGTCGAGGCGGGTTCTGTAAACAGACAAGGGATTGAATCGCTTCGTTGGTTTGCTTGTTGTTCGTAGAGTCAACTTCATCTTTGTTCTGGGACATGCGGGAGTTGAGGAAAATTAACGAGCTGATAAACTTGCTGGCTCTGCATCCCCTACAGATGGCCATCCCACGGATCGTGCCGATGTTATTAACGCCCTTAGAGAGGCGTGGAGAGCGGAGTATTTTGACGTCGGTGAATCCACATCGATGTCTATAATGAGAGATTCCATAGTGAGAAATGGCACGGCCAGACCCGAGAGGCACATCGGGAGAATGGGGGGTCTTGTCAACCAACACAGAACTGGCACTGTTAGCCACAAGGCGCTGATGCACAAGTTTGGATGGGAGAAGGTGGGGGTGGGGGGCTGAGTACCTATGGATATGTACGGATTGCAAAGTGTCATACCCCAACAGATAACTAACTAACTAACTAACTAACTAACTAACTAATTAAAACTAACTAACTAACTAGCTAGCTAGCTAACTAACTGACTGACTGACTAACTAACTAGCTAGCTGACTGACTGACTAACTAACTAACTAGCTAACTGACTGACTGACTAGCTAGCTAGCTAGCTAACTAGCTGGCTTGATGGCTGGCTGGCTGACTGACTGACTGACTAACTGACTGACTAACTAACTAACTAACTGACTGACTGACTAATTGACTAACTAACTAACTAGAACAGTGCTTTCTCTTTATTATAGTAACGTATAATGTTTCATTTTCAATAGACCCTACCAGGCAATCGTTGTCAGTTACTCCAACAGTTTAATGTATTCTCAACATTCGACTCAGAAGCCTCACTTATACCGAACACTGCACCAACAGGTTGAAAGGAGTCTAGGATGGAAGCTCCGACAGGTGGAAAGTTACAGCATTGCTTTGCTGATGTGGCAGCTTCTGCAACTTGTCTTGTTTCAGATGGATATGGTCAGGGGTCATAGACTAAGACGAGGCAGGCCCTGGATGGCACAGGCAGAAATATCTTTACGTCAGGTATGTGATCTACAGACCATCAATCGTGAAAAATAATGGGTTGAAGTATCGGCAAACAGGACGGACTGGCACAATGTAATAGTAACACTGGGTCGTGAGTGCAGAGAATGGGCAGCTGGCAGAGTTTGAGGTGCATCAACTGATCCTGAGTAACACACATCAAGGTGATATAGAGATCTATACCGATGGGTGAGTGGTAAGAAACAGACGGAGTGGTTGGGGTTTCATTGTGAAGGTTAATGGACGATTCTTGATAAAGGAGAGTCTGGCATATGAGGCTACGACCTCCAGCAAGAAAATGGAGGTGGAAGCAGTAACTGCGGCATTCCTTTCGTTAGAGGAGACCTCTGCAACACACATTGTCTTCATCACGAACTCAAGGAGTATGCGTAGTAGGGTGGAGAAATGAATGTTTCGTGTGGAATAGCTCAGCTCGCTTCAGAGGTCACACATTTTGAGAACCATGGATTTTTTACCCTGGCCACGCGAGAGTGCAGGGGAATGAATAGACTGATAGGCTGGCAGGGAATACACCTCTTAGTGGTAGATTATCTATGGACAAGGGAGAGGTGGTCTTGCACCTGTGGGACCAGCTGGAGGAACAGATTGAGAACCTGTATGTGGAAATGATGAGATTGCGGGGGATTGGCAGGGGTTCTAGTAAATATCAAAACTGAGAGGGAAGACCAGGACAACTTCAATCAGCGGTGGGCACGATTATTAGGGTGCCTCTTCGCTGGCTGTTGAACGAGGGGACAGAGCGCGTATGGGAATATCATGAGTGCAGTGATGTCGGTTCTTATCTCAACTCAACTCATTCCTCTGGAGTCAACTAGGTAGGTCGAGAGAGTGATCAAGCTGCATACGCAACACATGGCCGCTAAAATTCAGTCCAGGCTTTGTGCTATGAAACGGTACAACTCCATCCCTGGTCTCTGCCCTAGGTTGTGGTTATTATGCCTTCTTTTGAAGCTCATTCCTCTGGAGTAAACTAGGCAGGTCGAGAGAGTGATTAAGCTGCATGGGCAACACGTGACCTCTAAAATTCATCCCAGGCTGTGTGCTATGAAGAGGCAAAACTCATCCTTGGTCCCCGCGATAGGTTGTGGTTATTATGCCTTCTTTTCTAAGAACCTGGTGTTTGTAAAGTCTCATTACACTTTGTATGTAGAACAAAGTTGAAAAAATGAAGTAATGATGTCATCAAAAATATATTCCACAGTCCATCGTGAAGCAATATACAGTGAATGGCTGTTGTCTGCTGGGGCAATTCTTTGCACTCCAAACAATGAATACTTCATTGTTACTTTCCAACTTCCCCAAAACAGAGTTAGACCATAGCAGTAACTATTGTAAATAATGTAATGAATATTTTTGCACATTTTTTTATGACGTCATGTACTTCATTTTTCTAATTTTTTCTGCATACAAAGTCAAAGTGTAGTGAGACTTTACAAACACCCGGTACCATGTAACAAACTATAGTCAAGACGGCAAGGTTCTAGTAAGCGTAAAATAGCACACGATTGTCCTGAATTGTCCATTACTTGCTAAACTTACCATGTCCGTTGTTTTCAGCAAACCAAAAGAAAAAACAAGGGCATTGGGAGGCGTGGCTATAGGCAGCATGAAGGCCAGGGACGATGCCAGTGTCGTGCACAGCATCAAGTACATAGGGTTCATGGTCAAGGTCACTGCCTGAAATGAAAGCGATAACAAATCTTTTTTTTCTTTTCCATATCCTTTTTACAGGGCATCGCTGTCAACACCAGCATTTTACTGCTGTTGGTGTCTTGGCAAGCTTACGTTCAGTAATTTGCCATTGCTTTCTGAACGACCAGCGCAACGCGGTCTGTTGAGATAGGATGAGATAGACGAGACGAAATGAGAGGATAGAGATGAGATGAGATGAAGTTGCTGGGAAGTTCGTGGAAAGGGAAAACACACACGCATAGGCCTACTGGCGAAAATAAGGTGATCCTTCTCGTTGTCTTTGTTCCTATTCCGGGGACAGTACGTCACACCTGGCTATTTTTCTCATAGGTCAGTGTGTAGACTGTACTACTTGCTTCTATTAGCGCCGAATGTTGGGCGGAGTTTACCAAACACGACACCCCACACTGTGCCAACGGCTTCGGGCGGAAGAGCGCAATTGGGAGGGTACAGGCCTTATCCTGGTGTGAGGAAATGCAACCTAAAGACTAAATGTCATGGCAGGGCAGACCAGACCCTAAGCCTTGGTTGGATAACTGGTCTAGGATCAAAGCTCTGACAGGTGGACAGTTAGAGCATTGCTTTGCTGATCCGGCAGCTTCTGCAGCTTGTCTTATTCCAGACATATTGGTATCACCTTTCCTCTGGAGTAAACTAGACAGGCCGAGAGATGGATCATGCTGCATGGGCAACACATGGTCTCTAAATTCAGCTTTGTGTTATGGAGAGATAACCCCATTTTACAAATATCATCTGTCAAGACAGCAAGGTGCCAGTCAGTTAGTGTGTCCGACTTCTATATGCAGTTGTCACAAATACTCAAATTATTTATATAAGGCTAGCTTCCTCTAATGTGTTAGGTATTAGTCGGATATGACTGAGCTACTGTATGACAGTAGGGATACTACCTGCTTTCTATCAGCGTCGAATTTTGGGCGGCGCTTACCAAACCCGACACCCCACATTGTGCAAACTGTTTCGGGCCGAGGAGCACAAATTGGACGGTTCAAGCCTTATCCTAGTGCGAGGAAATGCAATATGAAGACTAAATGTCATGGCAGGGCAGACCTTGCTCTAAGCAAATGGTCTAGGATTGAAGCTCCGAGAGGCAGACAATTAAAGCATTGCTTTGCTGATTCGACAGTTTCTGCAGCTTGTCGTGCTCCAGATGTATTGGCCGAGAGAAGGATCAAACTGCATGGGCAACACATATTCTCTACATTTCAGACCCAGGCTTTTTGTTAAGGCAGAGTCATAACTCATTCCGTGGCCTTAACCGCCATGGGTTGTAGTTATTATGCCATTTTAGAAGCACAACGTAACAAACTATAGTCTGTCAAGATGGCCAGGTACCAAAGACAGCTTCCTCTAAGTAGATTTCAAACGGACTCAATCTACGCCTGGGAAGATCTTCTTTCCTAACAAATTCAGTGACGTTAATGTGACCTATTCATTACAATTTCCAACTACCGTGAGGGTTTTTTAAACATGCATTGCTTCCAACGCGGGATCTCCTGTTTCTCGCCATTATCCTGGTATGCTAGGCGTCCTATCTCATCACCTAAGAGAGCAGCATAACACGATAGTTCTAACGATATAGCAACAACACTAATAGTATATTAGTTCTTCTAGCAGTACAATATCGACACTAATAGTACACAAGTTCTTGGATCCAAATGTTGCTGTTATGTAGCCGGGGACGCAAAGTTGGGGCTAGCGCCCAACATTGTAATATATCCCATGGCTCGTGCATTCATCACCTCTGCAGCAAAAGTCCAACTCCTGGCCTTCACGCGGAGGAACTGTTTTAACTAACAGGAGAAGGGGCGGCGGCGAGTCTCTGGCGTCGAAAAATAACCAGAAGGCTCTAGATGTGTATGCACGTACATGCATGCGCAGACACGTTTGTGCTTGCCTACACATCTAAATTCTAGTAAGACCACTGTCTACTCTAGTAAAGGAAAGGTGCTGAAGTCACAGGCAACCAGCCAGAAGGCGCACCATAGATATCAGGATGCTACGCAATCACGCTATGAGATATGTCGATTACTGCAAAACGTTATGGTGCTCGCCCTGCTTTGGACCCCCAGGCAGGTGCAGTGCCGGGCCCTATGCCCCGAAAGGGTCCAACCATAACTACTGGAGGTCCTTCTCAGATAGTCCTGTGGAGCCAGAGGACGAGATGAGAGACGAGAACGTTCGACCATATCGATTTGTTACTTACAATGTCCTTCAGTATCGGCAGTAGCAGCAAGGCAACCACAGTGTTTGAGGCTATCTCTGTGACCAATGATGTCACAGTTGTGACAACCAGACCAGCAGCCCACATTGGCAAGTTCTGTATAAAAGTCAGTCTGCCTGTTATGACTTTTGACAATCCCGGAAACCTGTGGAGGTAATAATGAAATGAGTGCTCTTGTTAATATGATACGCCAGGTATGTTAATTCTGTACTTGTCCGCATCAAATACTTTACTATCTCGTTTTACGGCAAGTCGCTTAACTGATTTACTGTCATGAGCCGATTAGTCGGCTCGTGTGAACTACCCTAAACTGCCAAGAGCCGATTGATAGGTTGAATGCTGACAGTGCTTTATTTGTTTCATTTCCCGCAACTTCCGCAATTTTTGTGAATGGTAAATGACATTTACACCGGAAACAAGATTATGCCTTTCGAACAATATTGGACAAGAAGCATGGAGTAAGCGTGTTTTGAGAAAAAACAGTTTGAGAAACTGGTTTGTTTTTATTATTGTATAAATGCGAACGCTCTCAGGTTCTCGACCTCGTCGATTTACACCGAATTATCGTTTTAAATAATTTATATTATTGTTATTCTGATTTAATGGACTTTCTGAAAGATTCTAAAACTGATAGTACGTGCAGTAATGTGGTTATTCATATAAATTATTTAGCAGGAGGACATTATGAAAAACAAATCTAACAGTGAAAGTTCGTCAGCATATGATGGCACATGTCGAATTATGCTTGCTCTAATGGGCCACACTTGTGCCCATATGAAGGCTTTGCCTATCACAAATAAGCTGAGGAGTATATACATAATTAAATTTAAAAGAATAATAATTATAACTAAATAGAAAATAGTGTATATATTGATTCTCATTCTAATGAGTACAGCGTGTGAAGACAGGATTCGGCAGACTGTGCGGAATAAATAATTTATGATTCATCGCGCAAGTCATTCTTCATCCAACACATTGTCAAAGAACATTTCTAGCCCAAATAGGCCTTACCAGACATCTTAGAACTCACAGCTCCAAACTTTCAACCCCATTGGATGAAATAATGGTAATCATCATTCTTGACGAACAAACACCAATGAGTAAAAATCTGCCTCGTGTTTTCCTAAAGTTTTCCATTTTGTATAGACATGTCGCGTTGTGTTATAAATAACGTGCTGGTATGGGAGCCGGTCGTTCAGAAAGCAATGGCAAACTAATGAACGTAACACTTGCCTAGTACATCAACAGCAGCTGAAAAATGCTGGTGTTGACTGCAACGTTCCGTAAGGGATACGCAACAAAATTTTAAAAAAATAGAAATGATGTGCTTTAAATTATGATTTTTTAATTGCTTTTTTTTTGGTCGTGTTAAGCAGTAGTTTTTGTGATATTGGTGAAGAAAAGTGGCGTATTTATCATTATTCAGTAAATTTAATTGGATTATCATCAAAGATAGAAAAGTAGAGGGAAATTTATAATAATTGTCATCACTCATGTCACCGGAATAAGTGGACAACTCTGCAGCTGAGCATAGCAGGGCACTCACTTGTCCTTGCAGTCGGAAATGGCTGTCAAAGGCAGAGGTAAAAAGACCACCATGTGAATGTGGAAGGCAAGGGGAAACCACCACATTATCTTCCCAAGACTTCATGGCAAAACATAAATCAAAGTTAGTGAAGGACGTTAATGGTTGTCTTAGGGCATCCTCGTCCGGTAGGGACAGTCATGAGCCACAGGTGACACCAGACCGTCATCCAGCTACTGATGGCAAAATCTTAACTAAAATAAATAAATTTAGAGTAGGAACATGGAATGTTAGGACATTAAATGAGCTAGGAAAGTTGACCAATGTTCTAAGAGAGATGGATAGCATGAAAATGAATATACTAGGCGTTAGTGAGATGAGATGGAAGGGATCGGGCAAAATTATAGCTGACAATCACACAATAATTTATTCTGGAGGGGAGACACATGAGAAAGGGGTAGGAATAATATTAGATGAAAAAACAGCCAAGTCAATTAATGGATACTGGTGTATTTCAGATAGAGTTATTATGGTAAAAATCAAAGGCAAACCTAATAGACATAAATATTATACAAGTATATGCACCAACAGCAAGCAGTAGTGATGAAGAAATACAACACTTTTACGACGAAATAGAAATGGCGATGGCTCAAATTGGATCACAAGAAATAAAGATAATACTTGGTGATTTTAATGCAAAAGTAGGAAAGGGAAAAATGGAGGATGTAGTGGGGAATTATGGTTTAGGTACAAGAAATGAAAGAGGGGAAAAGCTAATAGAATGGGCAAATATCAATGATATGATAATTGGAAACACATGGTTTAAACACCATAAAAGACGACTGTACACATGGATAAGCCCTGATAAGAAAATACGCAACCAAATTGACTACATACTAATTAATAAAAGATTTAGAAATGCTTTAATTAATGTAAAGACAATGCCTGGTGCTGACTGTAATAGTGATCATGTACCACTATGTGGACAAATAAAAGTAAGATTAAAAGAGGGGAAAAAAATGGTTAAGAACATGAGACTTAATAAAGAGGTTCTAAAAATAGATAAAGAAATGCAAGAACAATACAGAGTGACTGTGAAAAATAGGTACAATGCAATAACTAAAATACAGAGTATAGATTAACAATGGGAAATGTTAAGGGACTCCATTCATCAAACTAGCAAAGAAGTATTACCAGAGAGAGGCAAAATAGCTAAGAAAAAATGGATGAATGAAGATATCTTAAACCTGATGGACAAAAGAAAACAGTATAAAAATGACAAACAAGAATACGCTAAGATAAATAAAGAAATAAAAGATAAATGTGGGAAGGCTAAAGAAAGTTGGTTAAACGAGCAATGCAAAAAAATTGAATTAAATTCCATTAAAGATACAAAAAATATGCACAGACAAATCAGTGAGCTTACAGGAAAAAAAATAAGAATAAATACAGGGTGTTTGAAATCAAAACAGGAAAGATAATATTAGAGGAAGATGCTATAATGAAGAGGTGGAATGAGTATATAAGAGAATTATATGAAGGAGAAAGGGCAGAATTAACAGAAGATAGTAACTTAGAAGGTCCACCTATTCTGAAAGAAGAAGTCGCTGACGCTATGAAACGTATGAAGAAAGGAAAAACAGCTGGGCCAGATGAAATCACAATAGAAGAATTAGAAGTATTGGGAGAATTTGGAGTAGATATATTAACCAAAATGTTGAATGATATTTACAGCAGTGGATATTTACCCAGTGATATGCTGAAATCTGTATTTATAGCTATACCAAAAAGACCAGGAGCAATTGATTGTGAAGATTTTCGTACAATTAACCTTCTAAACCATATCACTAAGCTTCTACTCAGAATCATAATGAGAAGAACCAAAAAGAAAATAAAAATGGAAATTAGTGAAGAACAGTATGGATTTGTGGAAGGAAAGGGCACAAACAATGCAATTTATACATTGCGGACACTAATAGAAAGGTCAATAGAGAAACAGAGG
Organism: Cepaea nemoralis; assembly: GCA_014155875.1. Lineage (NCBI taxonomy): Eukaryota > Metazoa > Mollusca > Gastropoda > Stylommatophora > Helicidae > Cepaea > Cepaea nemoralis. The sequence goes on from JACEFZ010013715.1 coordinate 1,046,045, forward strand.
GACATATATTTGTGCTTCATAGATTATACTAAGGCATTTGATAAAGTAAAACATGATGAACTGATTAAAATGTTGGAAGATATCAACACTGATGGAAAAGATTTAAGAATAATAAAGAATATTTACTGGAACCAAGTAGCAGCAATTAAAATGGGAAATAAAGAGGGTAGTTACGAACAGATAAAGCTAGGAGTACGACAAGGGTGTGTCTTGTCACCAGATCTTTTCTCCCTGTATAGCGAAGTAATAATGAGAGAGATCAAAGAGATGCCAGGAATACTAGTTGGAGGTTATAATATAAATAATATACGCTATGCAGATGACACAGTATTGGTGGCGGATAATTCAACAGACCTACAACAATTATTAGACGTTGTAGTAACAGAGAGTGCAAGGAAAGGACTCAACTTGAATATCAAGAAAACAGTAACAATGGTAATATCAAAGAAAATGGTGACACCAAAATGTGACATAGAAATAGAAGGGAAAATCCTTAACCAAGTTGATAATTTTAGATACCTAGGGGCATTTATAACATCAGATGGAAGATGTACAACAGAGATTAGGAGCAGAATAGGGCAGGCAAAAGCCGCATTTCATAAAATGAAGAGTATCTTATGCAATAAGTCACTGTCACTGAATGTAAGAAAGAGAGTGCTGAAATGCTATGTAGAACCAGTTTTGCTGTATGGCAGTGAATCTTGGAATGTAAATGAACAAATTAAGAAGAAATTAGAAGCAACAGAGATGTGGTTCCTGAGACGAATGTTGCGAATTCCTTGGACTGCCAGAGTAACTAACGACGACTGCCTGAAACAGGCTAATGAAACTAGAACATTATATACAACAATAAGACAGAGACAAACAGCTTTCCTCGGTCATGTGATGAGAAGAGAGGCATTGGAGAACATCGTAACAACTGGAAAGATTGAAGGGAAGAGAGGCAGAGGTAGACCAAGAGAAGTGATGCTGGATGGATTGAGACGGTGGCATGGAGGAATATCAGCAGCAGAGTTGATCCAGAAAACCAAAGACCGAGATCTATGGAGAGCCATGAACGCCTACGCCAGCCGGCACGGCACTTGATGATGATGATGACTCATGTCTTCACATATTTTTTTTTTTTTTACAAAATATAACATGAATATTATTATACTTCTAACCTCTAGCAATGGCGGCAATACTGACGTGTTCCTTTAATTTGATATATAATACAATATAGTTGTTAAAATTTTAACCATTGTTAGATCATTACTGTGACACATCCCTACGTCCAATTTTTCGGTCATCAATTTATGTTTGGTCCAAACACACTTTTTGTTTAACAGTGAATCAGGCTTTTTCTAGTCAAAAAATGTTGGGGACACTGTGACATAATGGATCAGGCATCCACATTCCCAGTCCAACACATCCATAATAATACTTTTAATCTTGAACGGAGACCATCCAGATAGTGGGGTTATTAATAGAATCGAAGGTTCTGGAACGCGGTGGGGTAGGGCAGCGGTGTACGCTCGCCTTTTCATTGGCTAATTGTGACAGCCCACGCTATCCACTAGGCCAAATTTGAAAATCTATCAGTTTGAGCTCGGTTTCCACCAGGAGCAGTCGATATCTGTGATGTGAGGACCCAAAAATGCCCTTAAAGATTCCGTAAAATATTGTTCTCTGGACAACAGGTACCACGTTAAAACATACTTTAATGTTGTGGTTATGCCTAGTGAACGAAAAAGAAGAATATAAGAGTATTTTATGAAGAAAATGTGAAAGTGAAAACAGAACTTCTGTGTGCAGGTATTCTGAACACTGCTTCTTCAACCTGTCAGGTCTTCCACGCTGTGTAATACTCTAAGTGCGTATCATTCCCCTGTTGTGACTGGTTGCGTATGCTTGATGATTGTAAATTTACACTCAATGCAAATTCGCAAACCATTTGTGCATTCTAAATGCCTAGCATGACTCATTCTTAACCCAACTGTACACTGCTCTTGTGAGTTAACATTTGGCAGTCTGGATCGGAATGTGTGATGTAAACATGTACAAGTTCCTTTGTAAATGCTGAGAATGTTGGAGTGAGTGAGCTGGTGATTTGATAAGTAGCCTATCACATTGGTAGAAAGATAGATGCTTCATATCCATATGTAGACGGGACGTGTATGGCATGCCAGAATTGCAAAGTTCCTGTGATGCCTGGTGGCTAGATTACGCTCAAGAGAATTAATATAATTTCTCTCTGAAGTATTACACTGGTACCTCTACTGTTGGTAGGTTCATATGAACTAGTTCTTAAAAAGGACAATAGGTGTGTGAACCTGTGTCTTAGTCGGCTGAATATAATGTATGGCTCATGCAAATTTACAAGGACAAAACATGTTTTTCCCATATGTGCTTTGGTGCATATGTGAACAATTGCTTATGCAATTTGGCTTCTTTACCTACTGTAGTAGATATGGACATTACTCAGTGGGGAAAGAGCACATCATGATGATGATGTACTTGTGAGCCAAGTCTGGTCTGAAAGGGGTGAGGTCTGGCATTTCTGTGTGAGTGTGTATGGAATAGGACCTTCATGCACCAACATGACAACCATTGGAATTGATGTTTGGTCTGCTAATGGGATAAATGCCATTAGTTTAATACATATTGCATATTGCAGTTGTAAATGCCTATTTTCCATTCTGCCTCACCATGCCTGTTCATGTGCTGATTCACAATGCCTGTCTCATGTTGCTATGTCACAATGCTTGTAATTGTGTTAAGCTACCCTGTCTCGACATATAGGCTTGTGATTACCATATCACCCACAGTCCATCAAGTGGAATACACTCCATCATCAACCAGGAGAGGTGTGCTTGGTCAACACCCTCCCTCACCTCCCCATTTCCATCTGAGTCTGTTGATGTTTGATAACATTTTCTTTTAACAAATGTAAAGAGATGTTGTGCCATTTTGTATATCAACAGAGAACAAAGGATGGTGGAGAGGCCTCATATTTTCTCTGGGACAACTAACCAGGAGTCCCAGACCCAGAACTAACTCCCGATAAGTGTAATCCAGGGATAAACACAGAATAACACAGGCTGAATTGCCAGCCTTTATCTTCATGACATACCGTGGCCCAAGTCAACTGAAAGTAACTGTTTTAAACAGGAAGCAGGAATGGTCGACATTGGTGAACCTGTCTTGGTGCACAGTAAACCATGCTTTAATAAAGAAGACCCCTGTCTACAGTTTGTCTCGGTCAGGCTCATAGAAAGTAAACCTGTGCCCCAATGGAACACTTAGTCATTCTCCTTGAATCCAAAATGCAGGAATTTCTTGGAGGGGTTAACAACCAGAGACTTGTTTTTCATTTTCTCAGATGATCACTGTCCTGATCACTATAATAACCATTATAATCACATTAATGGATTATTCAGAACTGTTTGTTTTTTCCCTGTCTACAGTTTGTCTCGGTCAGGCTCATGGAAAGTAAACCTGTGCCCCAATGGAACACTTAGTCATTCTCCTAGAATCCAAAATGCAGGAATTTCTTGGAGGATTTTATCTCAGCTCTCTAACCGCTGAATGTAAAATGGGGAGAAAAACAGTTCTGAATAATCCATTAATGTGATTAAAATGGTTATTATAGTGATCAGGACAGTGATAATTAATTATATCAGTGTCATCTGAGAAAATGAAAAACAAGTCTCTGGTTGTTAACCCTATTCAAGAAAACTGGTGAAATGACTATTGCAGTGGATTGTTTATCTGAGACTTATCTTGGATAATCCCCAGCATAGTGCTCACACAGTAATGGTTGAATGAGACTTGAAGAGTAGGTGAGGTTAGACTGGCTAAGTGAGGTGCTGCAATATATTAGACTTTGTTCATATCTCTGGGTCTCTTCGACAAGTCATGTTCTACATGTACCGAGAATACATCTCCCAATGTCAGGAGAGTGATATCCTCAACCATTTGAAGTACCCCAGTGACAGCATTCACAGGCAGTCTGGTCAACAGTGAGATTCAGTACCATATCATCCCAATTTCTGTTCTCAAGAGGAAATAATCTGCCATGGGACTTATAGGAAGTCTGCTACCTGGAGCTTTCCCAACATCAATTGCTGATGATAACAGGATGCAACTGATCCAGAACAGTAGTTCCTCCCCTAAGTTTCCCCATGATAGGATTTTATAAAATTCCCAAGAGACAGGAAGTGATGATAGATACAGGAAATCAGTGGTTTAGTTGGAGATTAGAGAGGAGGAGGAGAGTTTATTGATCGGTTGGTGGAGTAATTAGGAGTTGTTGTATCATGTTTATCTGCATGCATGTTCTGCATAGTTTGTACATTATGCATGTATTTATTGAAGTGCAGATATGACACAAGGATGAACCATTGGTCTTCACTCGATCCACCAGCAGCTCAATAAAGAATGTTAATGAACTAGTGTTTTAAGTACATGTCCCATGTGAATGTCTTGTACAGTTGCTGTCAAGTATTGTACCTGGTGAATGTCTTAAGTTACTGTGGTTGGTGACAGATATTGTGAAAAGTCCTGTATAGATGTTGTCAAGTATCTCTCATGATGTATGTCTTGTACAATGGTTGGTGTAAACATTTCCATGTGAATGTATGTCCCACTCTTGTCAAGAACCTGTCATGTAGATGTCTTGTTCAACAGATGTTATGTACAGTTATTGTTGAGTTAGTCTACTAATATTGAATCCTAAAGTCCTAAGGTATAATTGGACAACTGATATAGGTCACACTGACACAAAATAAATAAGGGAAGATCTAATGTGACGGACGAACAGCACACTGACAACACTATGATGAGTGAATTGGATCCTCAGTTGTACAGGGGCGAATAGTTCAGATCTTCTTTTGGCCTTGAGGGAACCTTTTTCTTCTTTTATAAATTTCTGTGTAGATACTTGGTAGTCTCACAGTGGGGGTTCAGAGTCAAGGGAAAAATGGTTCTCCAAAAGGGCTAGGCGGGAATGATTATCTATCTCATTTGAGAGACCTCTAGACAAAAACGTGCAAAATCATATCCTTTATCTTGTCTATTTATTATTCAAGATATATCTCCAGAGAACACTACTAAATAGGTCCTCTGTCAACTATCTAACATGTCACAGACACACAGAGACACTATAGACAAACACAAAGGCCCACAAGCAGGCACATCAACAAACAAACAAACAAAAAACACACACACACAAATGACTGACAAATAAACACAAAACAAGTCCAAAAACAGACGCTCAAACCTGCCACGCATACAGACACTCAGACAAAAACATAAAAACACAAACAGAGACACACAAACAGGTCCACGGATATCCACATAAATGTGCAAAAACATACTTACATAACAGCAGACACAAACAGCCACGCAAACAAATACAGATACACAAACAGACATATAAACAGGCACACACACAGACACTTACACACACGCACACACAACCAGGCGTACCTTGGAGGCTTCAGTTAGAGCAAAACCTCCGCCGATCAGAAACAGGATATCCCAGGGAATCTTCCGGCAGGTACTTTTCCAGTTGAGAATGGAGGCGGCAGACGTGGGCGGGGTAACATCTATAACAGAAGTTAAAGAGGTTTAAAAGCCAAAAGAATCGGCATCATTGAACCGAGTTGTATCACGTATGGCCCAGTCTCTTTGCGCGGTGCGGTCTGACGAAAGCGTCGTACATAGCACGAGATTTGTAGCTTCAGCGAAGTCCCCCAGAAGTCTCCAAGGTGGTGTAACAATTTCGCGACAGTCTCCCCAGTAACAAGTAAGTGTGACTCTTACATTCATTGATTCGTTAATTAATTAATTAATTAATTAATTAATTAATTAATTATCATGTCCTTTGCAGAATTTCGCTCCCATAACAACTTTCCAGAAAACTTCTCGGTCATAAGCAAGATGTCCCGTGTCCGATACACCCATCTGGAGATCATCTGCCACATCCTGCACGGCTGCACCCATCTTCTCTTTGGCCTTCCTCTTTCTCTCTTCCCGGACATATATTGTTCTCTCCAAACTTTCATGCCATTTCAAGTGACTAAAATATTTCAATTTTCTTTGTTTTGTCGTCTTTAGTAGCCAACCTCCTTCAGTATTCAGATTTTGTCGTATGGATACATTTGTTCTACTTGTGTATCTACCATATTCTTAGAACTCGTCTTTAACATTTGTATGCAAAGGCATATATGCGCTGTTCAGCTTGTTTAGTAAGAGTCCAGATCTCACTGGCGTATATTGCAATGGGAAAGATGTATGCTATTAAAATTATAATTGTTGTAGTTCCATCTGTCCCACTCCACAGTTTATTCAGTTGTTTTAGTATTTGAAGAGCAATAGATATTCGTCTTTTAATTTCTTTCATGTTTTTTTTTCGCCATTGTTGGTTAATTAATGACCAAAGATTACATTGAAAACGCATTCTATATTTTGAAAAAGTTGCGTGACCTTTACATTATGTTTGAATCAACACATGCTTTTGTATACCTGTGATGTTCTGGACAATGAGCAGACACGCTGAAAAATATCTAATGGCAGTGGAAATGTGGGTTCTGAGGAGAATGCAATGTATACAATGGACAGACATAAAAACCAATGAGGAAGTCTCACAAGAAGCAGATGAAAACCGTAAAATGATTAGAGAGATTAGGCGCAGACAGTCAAAATGTTGTGCTGCAGTGGTTATTAGTTAGTTGGTTAGTTAATTGGTTAGTTCATTAGTTAGTCTTCAGTTACTGCCACTCCACAAACGACTACTTTATAATAAGGCCAAACTAATGCACAAAATCCTATTTCAAAATGCTCCAAGCTACCTTTGGCCATTGTTTAAATATAACGCAAGACATAGCGAGCGACTAAATATACTTCATGTCCCTAAACCTAGGATAGACTTATATAAAACAAGCTTAGCATACTCTGCCGCTCACTTGTGGAACAATCTTCCACAAGAAATCAATAACACCACAAATCATTATACATACATTCGCAACCTGTTTTAACACTACCTCAGTACTGACTACATACCCCCATAAACAAAGACAAAAAAAGGACAATAATAATAGTAAATTATCTCAAACGACAACTAGCCAAAAAACATTCCCATATGTATGGTACGTTACACCTTCCTTAGGTATTTATAATGCCCATGTTAAACATTGCTTCAGTGAGTCATTTGTTATTGACTATTTTTCATGCGTTATAATGCTATTGTTCTTTTGTTGTCAAAAATTTGCTTCATAAGTGATGTTGAATGAAAGAGTGTATGAGAGGAAATTGTGAAGAAGGGCAGAATGTCAGACGGGCATGCGTGCCCAATTTTTAACCCTTTGAAAATAAAGATTTTCGTTCGTTCGTTCGTTAGCTAATTAGCTGGTTAGTGGTTGGTTAGTTGATTGGTTAGTTGGTTGGTTGGTTGATTGGTTAGTTACGGTTCCAACTTCATGGCAAAGGGCCACCCCCACTGTGCCAGTGAATATCACACAAAATACCCCTTACTGTCCCATGTGAAGATTGGAACAGACAACAGTACCGACAGCCCAACAGCACGCACGGGTAAGTGCCGCTGCCAGAATGCCAACACAACAATCCGCCACGAAAATTACAGTTCATCTTCGACGGAAGCGACAGTCATTATGCGTTATATGTTATGCCGTGGTTATGTGAAGTGTTATTACCATTACAGTTTCTAGGCTTAAATGACCAGTCTTTTTCTTTCGTAGCGAACGTCGAGAGCTGATTTCAAACTCTTGACTAGACCGTTCTGATGCTATTTTCAGAGCCACGTCCTGACTGTCATTTACTGCCAATATAGTACCTTGCGGTGTATGGCAGAGGGGTCTTTGAGCCTGAGGAATTAAGGCCGCCTGGCTAGTGCAGTCGCCGCGAACTGTGCAGGTTAGGATTTTCTTTTTGCCCCCGACAGAAAAAAATCCCACATCTTACCGAGGGATCGAACCCGGGTCTCCCGAATGAGAGCTATTACACCAATTACATGCAGAGAGCTGGAGATCATCATAGCCAAATGGATAAGAATACACACTCTTATACTTTCAGTGTGCCGATAACCAGAAAGCGGGTTCAACCCATACGCCGGTTGACTTCTCGTCCTTGACTTGGGCACGTAAATTATCATCATCATGTGTCATGCCTATAAGCGTGGGCGGTAACGTTTCGCCATCTCACTCGATCATCAGAGTCGTGGATCAGCTCAGTGTTCTTGTCTCGACCATGCCATGTGACCAAGCCATCCAGGTAATTACTTCTCTGCCTTCGCCTTGTTCTTTTCCCCTCGATCTTGCCAGTTGTCACTAAGTTCTCCAATTTATTTCTTCTCATAACGTGACCAAAACATTATAAGTACCTCAGAAGTCGGAGTGGGTTCTCCTGATGGCGAGGGACACTGGTAACAGGGAAAGCTAGCACACATGCAAAAATCAGTCCAATGTGGACTACGGTCGAGTTCAAAGCGAGCTAACGAAAAGAAAAATGTAGAGACGAAATGTAATGAACTCTTACCTCCCTTGCGTCTAAAGAAAAGCACATTTGGTCTCTGGTTTGGAAAAATAAATAAACTAGTGGCGAGAGCTAGAGCTGCGGAGCTATCAGATACAAATCTGAAATAATAATTATAATTATTTGTTTGATCGATGTCAAACTTGGACATTATCCAAATCACAATTATGCAAAAACAACCCTGTGAGGTGAAATTTTTGAGGAGAGCACAAGGATAAAGTTTGTACCCTCCCAATAGCGCTGCACCGCCCGAAGCCGTTGACACAATGTGGGGTGTTGGGTTTGGTGAGCGCCGAATTATATCTAAGACCTGACTAACAACAATTGGAGCTAACAGAAAGCAGGTAGTACCATCTACTGTCATGCGGTAGCTCGGTTATATCAGACTAAGTCCTGACTAACAACATTCGGAGCTAACAGAAAGCAGGTAGTACCGTCTACTGTCATACGGTAGCTCAGTCATATCTGACTAAGACCTGACTAAGATCATTCAGAGCTCACAGAAAGCAGGTAGTACCGTCTACTGTCATACGGTTGCTCAGTCATATCTGACTAAGATCTTCTTCTTCTTCTTCGTTCATCCGGATTTTTTTTTTTTCGGATGTGACTGCGTTGTGCCTGTTTACAGCAGAGCTGCGTTCTTGCGCCGTTTGGCCGACACATCCGACTTCTGCGGTGACTAAGATCTGACCAGCATAGTGTTCTATAAAGTCAGTAATAGTTGTATCCCTACGCTTATTCTTAGTGTTTCAAATGTCTATCACTTCCTGTTTTTCCAACTGTGTTTCTTATATATCTCATCTTACATGATGTGATTTTACTCTCGTGTGTTTCTAGAACTGTCCATGTTTGATATTGTTACACAGAGTTGGGACGAATAAGATGTCTATCATCTTCATTTTGTTGTTGTTGTTGTTGTTGTTGTTGTTGTTTGTATGCAATTTGATATTTGGATGTTTTAGGATAGGTAAAGTTTCATAGTTGATGTTGTTTGCTTTCTGTATTCTCGTTTCTATTTCTCTATCTAGTCTTCCGTTCTCCGCGAACACACTGCCCAGCTACTGGTATTATCTACTTATTGTAATGATTGTCCATGTAAACAAGGTGTTTGTAATGTCTCCTACACTTTGTATGTAGAACAGCTGTTTGTTTGAGAGTATGTTTTCCGTCTTGCAAATGGAAAACATACTCTCCAACAAACAGCTGTCCTATATACAAAATGTAGTGAGACTTTACGAACACCTTCTATTTGCATTATATTCCACCGGTGTTTGTTGAATTGTCAAAATTCTGATGGCAATAGTGAAGGCAATTTATATGGTGCCGAAGAACCGCATTGTTGTCATACAGTAAACTCTGATCGACTGAAACCCGCAGCTCATTTAAACTCTCTGGTTGTGGATTTGCTTCTTTAGTAATCGTATCCATATAGATGATGAACAAACGAGGTGATAAAACACATCTTTGTCCGACGCCTGCTGTTACACAGAACCAGTTTGTCATGCCGGGATTTGTTCTTACTGCACATTCACTGGTTTGATACACAGCCCCGAAGTTATCCAACTACTGCCCAATCACAACGTATTCTTCGAACACGTTAAAATAACAACAAACAAACTTTTTATAAAAAAAACATGGACAACATGAACAACAACAACATTCCAACCTTTTCTGAAACAACACAGACCAACCCGGAGCTGACCCTGGATCTCGTGACAACCACAGCATAACCAGAATTATGAAGTGAATGAGAACAACCACTTCGTTAAACCTACAACATGAAATAACCCATTATTTCGTATTTGAAATGATAATATACAGAATATTACAACATTGAAAAGCTTAACGGTAACACGGAAACATAAATTTCCTTAAACATAAATTATCATGAAGCAGATCCGTCGTATTACCTCGCTCTCACCCCGAAAAGACTCTCGATCCAGTGCTACTTCATCTGGCTCTGTGAATCCATTAGACTCACGACATGTGTATGATGTTTGTTCTCCAGCAAGCCAACCACCGCGGTGACTGCCTCCACCTCCATTCTTAGACTACATGTTGTGGTATCATACGCCAGGCTCTCCTGCACTGAACACTGCCCGTTAACCTTTGATATATACCCCCAGGCATTTATTTTGCCTCTTAGAACAGAGACACTCGTGTCGATGATTACATCACCTGGGCGTGAATTGTGATGAATCAACTGTGGCAACTCAAAGTCAGCGCAGTCTATCTCATGTTCACCTGTTTCCCTAAGGCTTCCTGTCTACCTCACGTCCCTTCGTCTACACCACGTACACGAATCTACTTTACGTTCTCCCGTATACTTCACGATCCCCAGTCTACCTCACATCACCCAGCCTACCTGTCTGTTTCACATTCCCATTCTATCTCACGTTCGTATTCACCTGTCTACCTCACGTTCCCCAGTCTACCTCTCATTCTTCAGCCTACCCAATGTTCTTCCCGCTTACTTAACTTTTCCCAGTCTAGATCACTTTTCCCAGTCTAAATCACGTTCACTGGTCTTTTTCACGTGCCTCGTCTACCCCAACAGCACCATGTTCCCCCATTCTACCTCACGTTCCTCATCTACCTCACATCACAGTCTACCCCATGTTCCCCCGTCTATCACACGTTCTCCGTCTAACTTACGCTCCCCAGTCTACCTCGTGTTCCCCGTCCACTCCACACTCCCCAGTCCACTTCATGCATCCCCGCTGACCTCACGTTCCCCAGTCTAAATTACATATCCCAGTCTACCTCACATTCCTCAGTCTACCCCATATTCTCCGCTTACCCCACACTCCCCTGTATGCCCCATATTCCCCTGATTACCCTCACGCTGCCCGGTTTACCTTATTTACCTCGTCTACCCTACGTTCTCCCGAATACCTCCACGTTCTTCCATCTATTCCACGTTTTCTCAACTACCCCACGTTCCCTAAACTACCATACGTTCCCCTGATTAGCTCCACGTCCCCCGACTACCCCCACGTTCCCCCGACTACCCCCACGTTCCTCCGACTACCCCATATTTTCCCCATCTACCCCACGTTCCCCCCAATTACCCCCTAGTTCTCCTATCTACCACCACGTTCCCCCGACTACCTCCACGTTCACCCGAATACCTCCACGTTTCCCCGGCTACCCCTTGGTTCTCCCATCTACCCCCACGTTCCCCCTACTACCCCTTAGTTCTCCCATCTACCCCCACGTTCCCCCCCCCCCCCGACTACCCCATAGTTCTCCCATCTACCCCACGTTCCCCCGACTACCTCCACGTTCCCTCGACTACCTCCAAATTCCCCCGACTTCCTCTACGTCCCCCCGACTACACACACTACCCCCACGTTCCCCCGACTACCCCTTAGTTCTTCCATCTACCCCACGTTCCCCCGACTACCTCCACGTTCCCCCACTACCCCCATGTTCCCCCGACTACCTCCACGTTCCCCTACTACCCCTAGTTCTCCCATCTACTCCACGTTCTCCGACTACCCCCACGTTCCCCTACTACCACCCACGTTCCCCTACTACCCCCACGTTTCCCTACTACCCCCACATGCCCCTAGTTCCCCCGACTATCCCCTAGTTTTCCATCTACCCCCACGTTCCCCCGACTACCCCCCACGTTTCCCCGACTATCCGCTAGTTCTCACATCTACCCCTCGTTCCCCTACTACCCACCCACCCTCACGTTCCCCCGACTACCCTCACATTGCCCAGTTTACCTCATCCTCCCCAGCTTCTTGTACTCTTGCTTCACAGTCTCTGTAACCAGCTTTAGCTCCCTGTCAGTGATCACTGCCCGGCACAAAAACGTGTTCCTGGGGGAGCATAAGCGAATGTTTCATCACGTCTCATTTCAAGACATACCACATTAGGGAAACAGACTTGGCAGAAGTAACATAGTAACAAATCGTATCATCGATCGCCAGCTCCGAACTCCAGCGTCGTCCAGACATGTGCTGCTGCTACTGGTACTACTACTATTACTTCTGCTGCCTCTACTAATATTACCATTGCAACCACCACTACCACCACCCACCACCACCACTAGTTTTGCGTGAGGTTTATCTTTCCCTTTTATCAGTGTCCCTTGTCATCATGTAAACCCACTCCGACTTCAAAGGTACTTGTAACTTACGTCCCAAGTGAAGAACGAGAAGTCAACAGTTTAGTCCAGCTGACCAGCGTTTGGACTGACCTTACTACGCCGCTGTCGGAAGAGAAAGTTTAAACCTCTCATCCACGCCAACCTCTGGCATCACTTCTATCGTCACGCTGGGCTAAAGCGATGTTTAATGACACCGGGATCCTTTAGGGGTGGCCTCTTCACATCTTAGGATGGAAGTTATTTGCATATCCTTCACAGGGCTTCACAATAAACCCCAGGATGTGTTGATTGTTTGTGATTTCTAGACAAGCGTATGTTCAGTAGTTTGCAATTGCTTCCTGAACGACCAGCACTTATACCTTTATATAAAAACCAGCGTAAGGCGGTTTGCAAATCGCCAGCAGCTGTGTTTCCAACGTGGTATGCAGGACTGCCAGTTGTGTTCGTAACTGCTTCGCCACAGACAGATAACAGACATATGTTAGATAGACGGATAGATCATGGATATATGGATAGACATATATAAAGACAGACAGGTGCTAGATAAACCGATTGACAGACATATGTTAGATAGAAGGATAGACAGACAAATATATTATGGATATATGGATAGACATATATAAAGACAGACAGGTGCTAGATAAATAGATTGACAGACATATGTTAGATAGAAGGATAGACAGGCATATAGATCATGGATATATGGATAGACAGATATAAAGACAGACAGATTCTAGATAAATAGATTGACAGACATATGTTAGATAGACGGATAGACAGACAAATATATTATGGATATATGGATAGACATATATAAAGACAGACAGGTGCTAGATAAATAGATTGACAGACATATGTTAGATAGAAGGATAGACAGACACATAGATCATGAATACATGGAGAGACAGACAGAGAGACAGACATGTGCTAGATAAATAGATTGGCTGACATATGTTAGATAGAAGGATAGACAGGCATATAGATCATGAATACATGGAGAGACAGACAGGTGCTAGATAAATAGATTGACAGATATATGTTATATAGACGGATAGACAGACACATAGATCATGAATACATGGAGAGACAGACATAGAGACAGACAGGTGCTAGATAAATAGATTGACAGACATATGTTAGATAAAAGGATAGACAGACACATAGACCATGAATACATGGAAAGACAGACATAGAGACAGACAGGTGCTAGATAAATAGATTGACAGACATATGTTAGATAGAAGGATAGACAGACACATAGATCATGAATACATGGAGAGACAGACATAGAGACAGACAGGTGCTAGATAAATAGATTGACAGACATATGTTAGATAGAAGGATAGACAGACACATAGATCATGAATACATGGAGAGACAGAGAGAGAGACAGACATGTGCTAGATAAATAGATTGGCTGACATATGTTAGATAGAAGAATAGACAGGCATATAGATCATGAATACATGGAGAGACAGACAGGTGCTAGATAAATAGATTGACAGATATATGTTAGATAGACGGATAGACAGACACATAGATCATGAATACATGGAGAGACAGACATAGAGAAAGACAGGTGCTAGATAAATAGATTGACAGATATATGTTAGATAGAAAGATAGACAGACACGTAGATCATGAATACATGGAGAGACAGACAGGTGCTAGATAAATAGATTGACAGATATATGTTAGATAGACGGATAGACAGACACATAGACCATGAATACATGGAGAGACAGACATAGAGACAGACAGGTGCTAGATAAACAGATTGACAGACATATGTTAGATAGAAGGATAGACAGACACGTAGATCATGAATACATGGAGAGACAGACAGGTGCTAGATAAATAGATTGACAGACACATGTTAGATAGAAGGATAGACAGACACATAGATCATGAATACATGGAGAGACAGACAGGTGCTAGATAAATAGATTGGCAGACATATGTTAGATAGACGGATAGACAGACACATAGATCATGAATACATGGAGAGACAGACAGGTGCTAGATAAATAGATTGGCAGACGCATGTTAGATAGAAGGATAGACAGACACGTAGATCATGAATACATGGAGAGACAGACATAGAGACAGACAGGTGCTAGATAAACAGATTGACAGACATATGTTAGATAGACGGATAGACAGACACATAGATCATGAATACATGGAGAGACAGACAGGTGCTAGATAAATAGATTGACAGACATATGTTAGATAGACGGATAGACAGACACGTAGATCATGAATACATGGAGAGACAGACATAGAGACAGACAGGTGCTAGATAAATAGATTGACAGATATATGTTAGATAGACGGATAGACAGACACATAGATCATGAATACATGGAGAGACAGACATAGAGACAGACAGGTGCTAGATAAATAGATTGACAGACATATGTTAGATAGACGGATAGACAGACACATAGATCATGAATACATGGAGAGACAGACAGGTGCTAGATAAATAGATTGACAGACATATGTTAGATAGAAGGATAGACAGACACATAGATCATGAATACATAGAGAGACAGACAGGTGCTAGATAAATAGATTGACAGACATATGTTAGATAGACGGATAGACAGACACGTAGATCATGAATACATGGAGAGACAGACAGGTGCTAGATAAATAGATTGACAGACATATGTTAGATAGAAGGATAGACAGACACGTAGATCATGAATACATGGAGAGACAGACAGGTGCTAGATAAATAGATTGACAGACATATGTTAGATAGACGGATAGACAGACACATAGATCATGAATACATGGAGAGACAGACAGGTGCTAGATAAATAGATTGACAGACATATGTTAGATAGAAGGATAGACAGACACATAGATCATGAATACATGGAGAGACAGACAGAGAGACAGACAGGTGCTAAATAAACAGATTGACAGACATATGTTAGATAGACGGATAGACAGACACATAGATCATGAATACATGGAGAGACAGACAGGTGCTAGATAAATAGATTGACAGACATATGTTAGATAGAAGGATAGACAGACACATAGATCATGAATACATGAATAGACATATATAAAGACAGACAGGTGCTAGATAAACAGATTGACAGACATATGATAGATAGACGGATAGACAGACACATAGATCATGAATATATGGATAGACATATATAAAGACAGACAGGTGCTAGATAAATAGATTGACAGACATATGTTAGATAGAAGGATAGTCAGACAAATAGATTGTGGATATATGGGTAGACATATATAAAGACAGACAGGCGCTAAATAAACAGATTGACAGACATATGTTAGATGGACGGATAGACAGACAGATAGATCATGGATATATGGATAGACATATATAAAGAGGAGTCCAGACAGCAGGATTAAAAACCAGATAGAATACATCCTGATTAGCAAAAGGTTTCGAAATGCGTTAACAGTCGTAAAAACAGTTCCAAATGCAGACTGTTACAGTGATCACAGATTAATTACAGGCACATTGAGGGTAAAGTTAAAGAAAGTCAAGTATACATCAGGAAACCCTAAATATGACTTGTGCAAATTGAAAACTGACAAAGAAATACAAGATAATTTTAACAGAGAAGTAAAGAACAAATTTGATATATTGTCTGATCTAGAGATCCTGTTTCAAGATGTAGATGATCAATGGGAAATGCTGAAGAATTCAATCAGTTGCGCAGCAGAAAAAACTATTCCAAAAGTAAAGAAAGTGGGCCGTAAGACATGGATGACTGAAGAAATTTTACAACTAATGGAAACAAGAAGACAGAACAAAAATACTCCTGCCAAATATGAAGAAATTCACAGAAAAGTGAGAACCTTACGTAAGGAGGCAAAAGAAACATGGCTTGAGAAAAATTGCAGATAAATTGAAAAACAACACAACAGTAACAATGCGAAACTAATGCACAAAAGAATTCAGGAGCTTACTAATCAAAGAACACGTACATCAGCAGGCTGCCTAAAGACAAAAGATGGAAGAGTCATAATAGAAAAAGATCAGATATTACATGAATGGTCAGATTACGTGAAAAACCTGTATGACGATAACAGAGACGAACAGTATGATGTTCAAAATAATAATAAAGGACCAGCAATTTTGAAGTTGGAGGTTCAGAATGCGCTTAACCATATGAAATCTGGCAAGTCCCCCGGTTCAGACAGCGTCACAACAGAAATGATTAATGCTTTAGAAGAATATGGAATAGATCAAGTTACCAGTCTGCTTAATACAATATATGATACTGGAAATATACCTCAGGAGTTATGTAATTCTGTATTTATTGCAATCCCAAAGAAATCAGGAGCCTTGGAATGTGATCAACATCGAACAATTAGTATAATGAGTCACATCACGAAGATTTTGCTAAGAATTATCATGCAAAGAGTTAGGAGGAAAATACAACCTGAAATAGGAGAAGAACAATGTGGGTTTGTGGAAGGCAAGGGTATAGTAAATGCTGTGTATATACTGAGAACCATAATCGAACGTTCTATAGAAGTAAACAAAGATCTACACCTTTGCTTTATTGACTACACAAAGGCTTTTGATAAAGTGAGACATGTCAACATGATAAGGATGCTTGAAGATCTACAAATTGATGGAAAAGATCTTAGACTTGTAAAAAACATATATTGGAAACAACAAGCTGCCATAAGAGTTGATAATGAAGTAGGCCAATATCAGCCTATTAAGAGAGGTGTGAAACAGGGATGTGTAATGTCTCCAGATCTGTTTTCCCTGTACAGTGAAAGTATTTTCAGAAATATTGAAGATATGGAAGGAATCAACATTGGGGGACGATGCATCAATAACATTAGATATGCAGATGATACAGTCTTGATTGCAGACAATGAACAGGACCTGCAAAATTTAGTAGATGCGATTGTTACACACAGTGAACAACTAGGGTTAGAATTAAATTGTAAAAAGACACAGATTATGGTCGTCACTAGGAAGGACGAAATACCACAATGTAATATACAAGTAAATGGGAATATTCTTCAACAAGTGAGCAGGTACAATTATCTCGGAACAGTAATAACATCTGATGGGAGATGCCTTGAAGAGATTAGAACAAGAATCGCCATGGCAAAAGTAGCCTTTAGCAAGAAGAAAAACATATTGAACAATACAAAGATGTCAATTGAAACGAGAAAAAGAGTTTTGAGATGCTACATTGAACCTGTACTTTTATATGGATGTGAAGCGTGGACAATGAGCAGTCAGGCTGAAAAACATCTGATGGCTGTAGAGATGTGGTTTCTGAGGAAAATGCAAAGAATACCATGGACAGCCAGAAAGACCAATGAACAAGTCCTTCAAGAAACAAATGAAGATCGTAAATTGATTAGAGAAATTAGACGTAGACAGTCAAAATTGTTTGGGCATGTTATGAGAAGAAATGGATTGGAGAATTTGGTGACAACTGGTAAGATCGAGGGGAACAGACCAAAGGGAAGACCTAGAAGCAAGTACCTGGATGGCTTGGCCTTGTGGCATGGTCGAGACAGAAACACGGAGCTGATCCACGACTCTGGTGATCGAGTGAGATGGCAGAACATGACCGCCCACGCTTACCGGCATGGCACATGATGGATGGATATAAAGACAGACAGGAGCTGGTTAAACGGATTGACAGACAGATGTTAGATAGACGGATAGACAGATAAATAGATAATGAAAGACTAGAGAGACAGACAGGTGCTAGATAAATGGATTGACAGACATATGTTATATCGTATATATGATGCATCCTCCTTCTGTCAACATGGGAGGTCACATTTGGCCTACATTATCCCTCTTCATTGAACCAGTTAATGACACGGAACAACAGAAAAAAGGCTCACCTAAATCCAAAGACTATAACAGACATCCAGAGGTAGGAACCAGCCAGTATGAGTACGGAGACTGGGAAACTAAAGGCAAACCAGTTGGCGTAGGTCACAAGTGATGTCTTCGACATTCTGGGTTGAAGATAAAGGTCAAGGTAATTCCTATAAGTAGGTACTCTCGAATAATTCACAAATACAAGGTGTATTTTTAATGACTGTGCAGCATTTGAAAACATTGCCAGTCCAAGTATTGTATTTACCTTTTATGCTGCATGAACTTTACAAAGGGTGAATACAAAACTTGGACCGGCAATATTTTCAAACACTGCACAGGCATAAAAAAATACATCCTATAGGTACTTTCGGAGCATTGACAAATACATTTATTGGTATTGGTGAGCGTTCATAGATGTAAAGAAAGTCAATGGAGGTACCAGAACAAACTAGACAATAGACATTTTCCTTGGACGTTGGTTGGCGTTGAACTCAATACACGTGATACTACTTCTGGTAGGCTGGATTGAGGTTTGCTGCATGTGGATTAACTTTCCCTATTGCCAGTGTCCCTCGCCATCAGGCGGACGGACCCACGCCGACTACAGAGGCACTTGTAATTTACGTCCCCAAGTCAAGGACGAAAAGTCAACATTGTTGTCCAATTGACCGGTGTAGGGGTTGAACCCGCTACCTTGGTATCTGCGACCAGATGGCTAAGATGGAGCGCTTTTATCCATTCAGCCATGCTGAGTTTCCAATATAAAATTGAAAGTCATAACTACTTCGGGATTCGAACCTGCCTTTTTCCAAGCGACCACATAATCACCCAAGCTACACATGTTCTGTCCCCCGGAAAGGGACATAATTATAATCTCCTCCCTACACAAGTTCTGTCCCCCGGATGTCAAGAGATGATTAAACGCGTGACATCACGGTGCAGACGAAGACAGTGACTACATAAGGGCAATTTAAAGAAGGCCTTCCCACTTTTGAAATGCACCAAAGAGGTGCAGAGTTCTGTTATCCGTTCTTTGTGCGGTGAAAAGGTGAAATCTATATAAATTCTTCTGCGAATGAAGGTCCAGTATGGTGATGCAAGCCTGTCAGTTCAGCAAGTGTATGAGTGGAGTAGGAAGGTTCAAAACGGCGTGACTTCTGTGACAGACTGTTCACGATCGGGTCAATTACAACGAGTAATGACCCTCAGAGTCGACTGCAGCTGTTGAAGGTTTCGTACTGGAAAACCGCTGACTGACTGTGAGTGACATTGCTGCACATCTTTACATCAATCAAGGTTCAGCACATCACATCATCCATGATGTGATACAGTACCTCAAAGTGTCTGCAAGGTGGGTGCCACGGCAGCTTACTCCAGAATTGAAACAACGCATTGATATTGATGCTTGCCATGAACTTCTGCAGTGCTTTAAAGCAGAAGGTGATTGTGTCCTATCAAGAATTGTTACTGGAGATTAAACCTGGGTTCGCTACCACGAGCCGGAAACGAAGAGAGCGAGCAAGGAATGGCGCCATCCCTCATCAACGAAATCAAAGAAGTTTCGCAAGCAGTTGGAATTATTTTAGAGCACGACATGCCAAGAGGGAAAACGGCCATAGTGATACGTATACACATCTTCGCAGGAATCATCTTCGACCTGCAATCAAATACAAACGGTATGGACTTCTGAGTAAAGGTGTCCTTTCGCAAGATGACAATGCTCGACCCCATACCGCCCGTGCAACGATTGAAACCATCAAAGACATCCTCTTTCAGTGTTTATCAAATTCATCGTACTCGTCAGACCAAGCCCCAATTGATTTCCACCTTTTTGGACAACTCAAAGATTCATTGGGAGGAAAGATTTTTCAGTCCGATAAAGATGTACAGCAGGTGGTGCATGAGTGGTTGGTTACATACGCGACCAAGAGAATATTTTCCTACAGGAACCTAAGCATTTTATCGGCGCTGGAGGGCTTGCATTGAACGGACTGGTGACTATATCCAAAAATGATACATTGTTTCTGTACCTTTTCAGAATATATTCACCGAGAAAGAACAAGTGAGGTTTTCATTTGAAGGCCTCAAAACAAAAATAAACACCAATGTTAACAAGAATAAAGACAACAACACCACCAATAACAACGATAACACTAGTAACAAAGATAACAAACCATCAATAAACAACAATAACAAAGACAACAAGCCACCAATAACAACAATAACATTAGTAACAAAGACAATAAACCACCAATAACAACAATAACAAAGACAACAAACCACGAATAACAATAATAATAAAGACAACAAACCACCAATAACAACAATAACATTAGTAACAACGACAATAAACCTCCAATAACAACAATAACAAAGTCAACACACCACCAATAAAAACAATAACAAATACAACAACACCATCAATAACAACAATAACAAAGACAATAACACCATCAATAACAACAATAACAAAGACGACAACACCACCAATGACAACGATAACATTAGTAACAAAGACAATAAACCACCAATAACCACAATAACAAAGACAACAACATCACCTATACAAACAATAACAATGACAACTACACCACCAATAACAAGAACCCATACTCGGCCGCTATGCCACTAAAGACAATGTTTGGCATCGATCCTGTTATAGTAGCCATTCCCCCGATATTCGCCGAGTAGCACACACACAGACCGAAGGTCTTCAGGATCACTTGGCTTCTGGGGTCAAGGTTTTCAAAAACACCTTCACCTTCATCGCCGTCGATGTCGTAGATGTTTTCTGTGACCTGGTTTTAAAAACAACAACATATGTTTACGCGGGGATCAAGTGTTAATTGAAATAATTGAGGGAGCTCTTTCTCTGTTGTGTGGTTTGTAATTTGTAGGAATCGTGGACAGAGTGACGGCTGTTAGACAGACAGACAGACAGACAGACAGATGTTAGATAGACGGATAGACAGACAGATGCTAGATATATGGATAGGCAGACAGACAGATGGGACGGGACGAGAAGTAACGGGACAGACAGACAGACAGACAGACAGACAGACAGACAGGCAGGCAGACAGGCAGGCAGATAGATAGATAGATAGATAGATAGATAGATAGATAGATAGATAGATAGATAGATAGATAGATAGATAGTTAGATAAGTTAGGCAGACAGATAATAGTTAGACGGATATACTAACAGGCAGATGTTAAATATGCGGACAGACAGACAAATGCTAGATAGACGGATAGACAGACAGACGTATTCTAGATAGACGTATAGATAGACAGATTGATGTTAGATAGACAGATAGACAAACAGACAGATATACAAAGAGACAGACAGTCAGAAAAAACAGACACATGTTAAATAGACGGATAGACAGACAGATAGATGATAGATACATGAATGGACAGATAGAGAGACAGACATATGCTAGATGAACGGATTTACAGACACATTTGTTTGATAGACGGATAAACAGATAGACATATAACAGACAAACAGATGATAGATGAATAGACAGTCAGATAAATTATAGACACGTGGATAGACAAACAGACAGACAGATGATAGATGGATAGACAGTCAGACAGATGATAGATATATGGATAGACAAACAGACAGACAGATGATAGATGGATGGACAGTCAGATAGATTATAGATACATGGGTAGACAGGCAGACAGGTGATAGATGGATAGGCAGTCAGATAAATTATAGATTCATGAATAGACAAGCAGACAGACAGACGATAGATGAATAGACAGTCAGATAGATTATAGATACATGGTTAGACAAACAGATGATAGATGGATAGACAGTCAGATAGATGATAGATACACGGATAGACAAACAGACAGACAGATACCCAAAACGAGGTGGGGGTAGAACACAAAAAATTAACTGGATATCCTTTACAGGACTCGCAGTAAACTCCGGCAATTTTCGGCTGTTTGTGATCTCTTGGCAAGTTTACGTTTAGTAGTTTGCCATTGCTTTTGAACTACCGGCACCTGTACCATTTTATAACAAAACCACACAAAGGCTGTCTGCTGCCAAATTGCACACAGATGTATTTCGAACGAGGTAAGCGGAAACACGAATTGCGTCCGTAACACCTACGCCACGGAAATCAAGTGGAAACCATTACATTATCAGCCCCAGACTGAAGCAATTCAATGGTCACTATATCATAGAATCGGTAATTATGGGACTATAAACGTACTAGTCCGACTTGACAAGATGCTTTTCTTGTGGCAATCATGCAGAATGGCTGTATATCAATCCAGGCAAACAAGGAATTCACAGGGGCGACTCAAAACAGGCAATTACGGAACAGAATTCTTCTTCTTCTTCTTCTTCTTCTTCTTCTTCTTCCTCTCCGCCGCCGCCTCCTCCTCCTCCTCCTCCTCTTCTTCTTCTTCCCCTTCTCCTTCTGCTGCTGCTGCTTCTTCTTCTTTCTTTCTGCTCGAGACACAGGCATTCACTAGGGCATGTTTCCTTAGTGACTCAATGAACATGATCAAGAGGATAGAGGTGGGGTGGATCCCAAGAGAGTGGTTGCTGTCTCTGGAGCGGTCTCGACTGGCAAAGATTAGTTTCATCTTCGTGCCAGGGCATGCGGGAGTACAAGGAAATGAGCGGGCTGACAAGCTCGCAGGTAAGGCTACTGTGGAGGGCTGACGCACCATGGACCAGGCTGACATTCTGAATGCTCTACGAGAAGTAAGAATTTTGCGAGAACCATATGATGACTGTGAATCTACAACCTGGCCAGACTGAGAGAAATTAAAAGAGGGGTGGCCAAACAAGAACACTACGCAGGAAGCCAAAAAAGATTGATAAACCAACACAGAACTGGTGTCGTTAGCCGCTACACCCTGCGGGATTTGCTGAGGAGGGGATGCGAGCACTTATGGACTGAATGGTTCCATGTGCAATGAGGATGATCTGTCGACTAACTAACTAACTATCTTTCTTTCAGTAGAAATTGATTGCCTGTATCTGGAATGTTGTCTCTTGTGTAAACTTCACCGTCTTTCTTTAATTCACTCAGTGGCCTTAAAGTTTACCTTCCATTGTTGTTTCTCAAGGCCACAAGGTATGTCGTATTCAGGGCAGTGCTGGAGTATTTGACCTGCTGTCTGCGGTGCCAATCCACGCGTGAACTTGACTGAGTTATCAATCTTGAATGTTGTATACATGTGATTGCGTAATCTATTGTGTCCTGTTTCCATGTGCAGAATAATGACTTGCTCCAGTTGTCCTGAAGTGCGTGCTCTGCTGTCTGCGGCTCCAATACACATGTTCACAGGGCTAAGTTACCAATCTTGCGTAATCTATTGACCTGTTTTGAGGAGCAGAATGTTGATTTGTTCTGGTCTATCCATATTAAGGTAATCGTCTTGTGCTGGTGTTGGTGTTGGTGGCTTTGTAATTGATTTGATGATTCTTTTCTTTTGGTGATATATGCCTGTTACGTCAGGCTGGTCTTCTGTCGCATCTTACTTAGCTACTTGGAGATGGTATCCATTGTGTGATGAGCCTACACTGACTGTCTAGTTCATATAGTAAAAGATTTATCAGGCAGGCTCACGACTTGCCAATGGGGAAAACAAACTTGATACATGATGTAGATGATGATGATGATGATGATGATGATGATGATGATGATGATGATGACATTATTAAACATGTTGTTACCTCCTTCATTCCAATATCGTGATCCTCATTCTGAAGCTCTGCTTTATGATGATCTTCGTGGCGATGACGAAGTTGACCATCTGTTCCAGCCACGGGTACATCAACGGCAGCCATGCTGGAATAAGATGGTGCCATGGTGTTACTGAGGTTGTTGGTGATGAGTAATGTTGTCTAGAGCTAGCAGTGTGGCAGTTGTTGATGCTGTGAATATTTTTGTCACTTGGCTGGCTCATTAACGTCTTCTCGCTGATGCATTCAATGTAGTAGGCACAACACACAGCGGCACATTTGCGTACACTTTATTTTCCGATGTACACAATATCGCACCTCTGCAGCCGGCTGAGACGCTCTCATAACTATGTTCTGACATTTATACACTGTCCACTACTTTCAGTGGCAATCTTTTCCTTGTACACATACTTTCACGTCGGCGATGTCGTTAACGAACACAATTGCACTCTCTGCTAGTCGCAAATCTGTGCGATGCCACTTGTGAGTCAGTATTGTCCTTTCAAACAGTCTATGTAGAAATGTGCTGTACCTCGTTGAAGTGTTAATAATCGCTGTGTGAAAACCACTTCAATCTTGATGCTGTAAACTCTTGAATATATAAGGTACTAGCTAACCCGGCCCGGCTTCGCCCAGTCCCTGGTGGGATCTGTCTGTCTGCCTGCCTGTCTGTCTGTTTGTCTGTCTGTCTGTCTGACCCGGCCCGGCTTCGCCCAGCTCCTGGTGGGGAGCATCTCATTTAATTCATATAAGTAGTCATATAAGCTCCCGTTCCCGTTCCCGACTATCTGTCTGTCTGTCTGTCTGTCTGTCTGTCTGTCTGTCTGTCTGTATGTCTGTCTGACCCGGCCCGGCTTCGCCCAGCTCCTGGTGGGGAGCATCTCATTTAATTCATATAAGTAGTCATATAAGCTCCCGTTCCCGACTGTCTGTCTGTCTGTCTGTCTGTCTGTCTGACCCGGCCCGGCTTCGCCCAGCTCCTGGTGGGGAGCATCTCATTTAATTCATATAAGTAGTCATATAAGCTCCCGTTCACGCTCCAGACTATCTGTCTGTCTGTCTGTCTATATGTCTGTATTTCTATCTGTCTGACCCGGCCCGGCTTCACCCAGTCCCTGGTTGGGAGCATCTCATTTAATTCATATAAGTAGTCATATAAGCTCCCGTTCCCGACTGTCTGTCTGTCTGTCTGTCTGTCTGACCCGGCCCGGCTTCGCCCAGCTCCTGGTGGGGAGCATCTCATTTAATTCATATAAGTAGTCATATAAGCTCCCGTTCCCGTTCCCGACTATCTGTCTGTCTGTCTGTCTATATGTCTGTATTTCTATCTGTCTGACCCGGCCCGGCTTCACCCAGTCCCTGGTTGGGAGCATCTCATTTAATTCATATAAGTAGTCATATAAGCTCCCGTTCTCGACTGTCTGTCTGTCTATCTGTCTGTCTGTCTGTCTGTCTGACCCGGCCCGGCTTCGCCCAGCCTCTGGTGGGGAGCATCTCATTTAATTCATATAAGTAGTCATATAAGCTCCCGTTCCCGACTATCTGTCTGTCTGTCTATCTATCTGACCCGGCGCGGCTTCGCCCAGCACCTGGCGGGGAGCGTCTCATTAAATTCATATAACAAAAAAAAAGTAACTTAAGAATGTCCTTCAACACACCATCCATTATTTTTAATGAAAACTGTTTTTAATCACCTACATGTCTGTAGATAACTTCTTTAAACATAAAAAAGATGTTGTTTGTTAGTGTACAATCAGCTATTTACTTACTTTTATAACTCATCAACCCTTGTTGAGCTAGTTGAGATTATCTTTCACACCCACAATATTGAATGAAAAACCTGATGTTGACACACAAGCGGCCAACCTTTTTTTTTAAACAAAAACAAAATCAAGCATATACACATGTGAATTGTGTACTGACCTTCTCTCGGCCAAGCGAACGGAAAAAACAAATGCTTCGATTAATTCAAAAGTTCCACTCCCAAAAAAGTACAGAAATAAAATTCTAACTTTTTTTTTAATGTGTTCAGTTTTGTTTAATTAAAGATGCAAGATAGCAAGCAATACAAGCAAGCAAGCAATAAAATTCTAACGTATCTAAAATAAATCCATTATTTTTAATGAGAACTGTTTTTAATCACCTACATGACTGTAAATAACTTCTTTAAACATAAAAAGATGAGTTAGAAAATTTTCACTATTTAAATAATGCATTATTTTTATGAAAACTTTGAAAATGCCTTAAAGATTATATCATTATTTATTATAACTCATATGCCTGTAAATAACTGTAGACAAAGAGTTTATAAATATTTGAAAACAATGCAACAATCTATATATAAAATATAGCAATGCTATTAAAAGTTATGCCCCTTGAAATAACTTTTCTTAAGTCAAGTCCCCTCGCTATATATAAATGATAATGCAAATTTAAATATTAAATTTTAGTAAGTACATAGCTGATTGTACACTAACAAACTATAATAGTTGGCTGCACGGGAATGAAAAGAATGCATGTAGAAAATGTCATCTCAATCGGATGGACCGTTATCGAACGCATCAAATACATCCCTACACACATCGTCTTTATATATATATATATATATATATATATATATATATATATATATATATATATATATATATATATATATATATATATATATATATATATATATGACTTGTGTAGAACTGTCGACAAGAGTCTGTGTGAATTCACTTAGCCATTTCGTGCCAGAATGCCAAGTCCAGCTAGTTTCCCCTTCAAGTAGTCGCCTGTGACCCCCAAATTAACCCTTGCTGTTTCTGTCTGTCGGGTTATCGTTGTTTGAGTAATGGTCTGCATATATATTTCTGTATTAACCCCTTTCTGTCTATGACAAATGGTTCGTCTCGTTCGTGAAACGATAGGTTCTCTGTAAAGTGTGAGCCATTTGGTTGTCTGTTGACGAGGTTTCGATCACAAATGCTAGGAGAAAAGACAGTGAAGGTGTTGTCATGCATACAAGGAGATGGACGAAGTGTTAAAGATAAACGACATAATAGAATTAGTGTACAATATAAGCAGCAGCAATGGAAAGAAGAAGGAGGATGGGGAGAAGTAGGGGAGGAGAAAGAAGAAGAAGAAGAAGAAGAAGAAGAAGAAGAAGAAGAAGAAGAAGAAGAAGGAAGAAGAAGCAGCAGCAGCAGCAGCAGGAGTAGTAGTAGTAGTAGTAGTAGTAGCAGCAGCAGCAGCAGTAGTAGTAGTAGTAGTAGTAGTAGTAGTAGTAGTAGTAGTAGTAGTAGTAGTAGTAGTAGTAGTAACAGTAGTAGCAGCAGTAGTAGTAACAGTAGTGGTAATAGTAGTAGTAACAGTAGTAGCAGCAGTAGTAGTAGACATGATTCCAAAATTATAAATCCGAGACTCATGCGGGAGACTGACCATATAACGCACCGACTGGTCCTATAAATAACTGCGTCAAGCAACATGTCAGCGATGCACATTACAGCGTGTAAACTTGTCCTTTACTTATTTATGATAGGTCTAGCAAGTAAAGTTATTTGCATATCCTTTACAGGAAGTCGCAGTCAACCCAGCATTTCTTTGGTGATGTTGTTGTTGACTGTTTGTGATTGATTTCTTGGTAAGATTACGTTCAGTAGTTTGCCATTGCTTTCTGAACTCATACCATTTGATAAAAACTTACGCAAGGCGGTCTGCTGCCAAATCGCCCTTAGCAGTGTTTCGTACGCGGTATGTAGGA
Source organism: Cepaea nemoralis (assembly GCA_014155875.1). Taxonomy (NCBI): domain Eukaryota; kingdom Metazoa; phylum Mollusca; class Gastropoda; order Stylommatophora; family Helicidae; genus Cepaea; species Cepaea nemoralis. Next base: position 1,074,026 of record JACEFZ010013715.1, read on the forward strand.
TTGCGAACTGCGTCCGTAAAGCCTTCGCCACGGAGCGAGCTAGCAAACCTGTAGGGAATTTACTAGATCCTTGACCACACAACCGCTCCGTGGTGAAGAAGTTAAAGGACGCAGTTCGTAATCCCGCATACCAGCGTTCAAAACACAGCTGTGTTGGTTTTGTTATGAAATGGTATGGGTGCTGGTTGTTCAGAAAGCAATAGCAAACTACTGAACCTAAACTTGCTCAATAATGACGAACAGCCAAAAATTGCTGGGATTGACTGTTACGTCCAGTAAAGATTACGCAACAACTTTAGACAACACAGCTCGTGAATCACTGAAGAAATTGGAGGGAAGGAGCTTGTCACAGGCGATGGAACTTCAATAACTCCTCCCCCACGACGTACTGTCGTCATAAGTGGAACACACCAAGCCTTTTCTAAAGCAATCAGAACATAACATACTTGAGGAGGTCGGGATCTGCTGCTGGCTTTCGATCGGTTGTGACAGTGCCTTGATCTGCATTGTGAAATATGGACAGCGCCTGTTTCAACATCTTCATAATCGTCATCATCATCATAAACATCGTTGTCAATGCCGTCATCTTCTTCGGGACTACTACTACTACTACTACTACTACTACTACTACTACTACTACTACTACTACTACTACTACTACTACTACTACTACTACTACTACTACTACTACTACTACTACGACTATTACTACAACTACTACTACTACTACTACTACTACTACTACTACTACTACTACTACTACTACTACTACTACTACTACTACTACTACTATTACTGCTGCTTCTGCTGCTGCTGCTGCTGCTGCTCCTACTACTACTAGCACTAAACATCACCACCACCACTACTACTAAAACTACTACTACCACCATCACCACCACTACTACTACTACCACCACCACCACCACCACCACCACTATCATCATCATCATCATCATCATCATCATCATCATCATCATCATCATCATCATCATCATTGTTATCATCATCATCATCATCATCATCATCATCATCATCATCATCATCAACATTATCATCATCATCATAAACAACACTATCATTATCATCTATCAACATCATTATTATCATCATCTTCTATATTTGTCATCATTATGATAGAGGGTGATAATGGTAATGATGGTTATTTAGATGATGATAACAATGATGATGATGATGATAATGATAGTGTTGTTTATGATGATGATGATAATGTTGATGATGATGATGATGATGATGATGATGATGATGATGATGATGATGATGATGATGTATGATGATGATGATGATGATGATGATGACGATGTGATAAGGGTAAGGATATCTAATGATGATGATGGTATATGACTGTGATGATAATTGATGACTATAATACATGATTATTGATGATGACAATGATGATGATGATGATGATGATGATACATGAAGATGATGATATTGATGATAATGATGGTGATGATATTTAACGATGATTATGGTATATGACGATGATAATTGATGATTATGATAGATGATAACGATGATGATATATGATGATGATGATGATGATGATGATGATGATGATGATGATGATGATGATGATGATGATGATGATGATGATGATGATAATGATGTGTTACCTCTTAAAGAGTCCCGGGTGAGTCGGCGCTCGCTGATTCTGTACGCTGCGAAAAGTTTAGCCAGGAGTGCCCTGGTAATGGTCAACATCGTGGCTGTGATAGCGGCATTGTTCATCCACATGGAGAGGAACGCAGTGGTCACCATAATTCCCAGCATCAGTCTAAAGAACAGACACATCAACACCTCACTTTTTCTAACATAGAAGATGCCACGTAAGATGACTGGCACTTTGTCGTCTTGACATACAATAGTTTGTAAAATGGAGTGATACCGCTCCGTAGCACAAAGCCTGGGCAAAATTTAGAGACCATATGATGTTCGTGCAGCATGGTGCCCCTCTTGGCCTGCCTAGTTTACAGCAGAAGAAAGGTAACAGCAATACGTCTGGAACAAGACAAGTTGCAGAAGCTGCTAGATCAGGAAAGCAATGCTCTGACTGTCCGCCTATCGGAGCTTCCATCCTAGACCAGCTGCCGACCAATTCCTGGTGTGTCCTACTGTGACATTTAGTCTTTATGTTGCATTTCCTCTCACTATGGTAAAACTTGTACCTTCCCCATTGCGCTCCTTCACCCGAAGCCGTTGTCACAATGTGGGGTGTCGGGTTTGGTGAGCGCCGCCCAACATTCGGCGTTAACAGAAAGAAGATAGTACCGCCTACTGGCACACGGTAGCTCAGTCATATCTGACTAACAACATTCGGCGTTAACAGAAAGAAGATAGTACCGTCTAGTGGCACACGGTAGCTCAGTCATATCTGACTTACAACATTCGGCGTTAACAGAAAGAAGATGGTACCGTCTACTGGCACACGGTAGCTGAGTCATATCTGACTTACAACATTCGGCGTTAGCAGACAGAAGATAGTACCGCCTACTGGCACACGGTAGCACAGTCATATCTGACTAAGACCACATAAGATACCAAAGGGAGAAAATAACCACAATCATGTACCTTTTCAAGAAGCATAGGCGTTAATTTATCTCCATAAATCTTGGTCCGTGGGTGTTCTTGGTAAGACAGATCCCTGAGTGTTAGTCACACATGTTCCTGAGTGTTGGTCACACAGATCCTTGAGTGTTGGTCAGAAAGTTCCCTGACAGGTGGTCAGACAGATCCCTGAGTGTTGGTCAGAAAGATTCCTGAGTGATGGTCACAAAGATCCCTGATGTGTTAGTCACACATATCCCTGAGTGTTAGTCACACAGATTCCCGAGTATTGGTCACACAGATCCCTGAGTGTTGGTCAGAGGGTTCCCTGAGTGTTGGTCAAACAGATCCCTGAATGTTGGCCAGATAGATTCCTGAGTATTGTTCAGACAGATCCTTCAGTGGTGGTTATACAGATCCCAGAGTGTTGGTCGGAAAGATCTCTGAGTGTTGGTCAAACGGATCCCTGGGTGTTGGTCAGACAGATATCTGAATAATGGTCACACATATCCCTAAGTGTTGGTCAGACAAATTCCCGAGTGGTGGTCAGATAGATCCCTGAGTTTTGGTCAGACAGATCCATCAGTGTTGGTCAGACATATTCCTGAGTGTTGGTCAGACAGATTGCTAGAATGTGTCTTAACACAATTTAAATACAAATCAGCAACAGGCAAACGGTCCAGGGTGTGACACAACTCTAACAATTCTCGAAGCAGGCAATATTAACGGCAATGACAAACTTGAAGGACGGCGATCAGGTAGTTGAAAACAATTTAATTGCCCAACGGTCAAGTCTATTGCATCTCAACACGATCAATAAAAGAATAACAATTTACGTTTACCGGGCCTGTTATTGCCAGGCGGGACGGTAAATTACAATAATAAATATATACAATATATCGTTGAAAGCGCTAGACCCTAATTATTCTCAAATCCATGCCGCGGTCCTTCTGTCATTCCCAATCTGGATAGATTTGACCTTGCCGTGACGTTCTAAGTCCCGTTTGGATATGTCCACATCTCTCCATTATTTTGGGCTCATATATATCGTTCATGAATCTTCTCGTTATCCTCTGCAATATGTGTTGGCCATGATAACGTTGGCCTGCCAGTAAATATCTTCCACGTTTCAGATAGCTTCAATGTGCTGCCTCTCTTGTCTAGCTCTCTGTTCTGAATGTTTGTTGTTGTTGACAATTCTCCTGACGTATTCTGTTTTTTTTTTTTTTACGTCAGCTTCTTAGTTTCTATCAAGATTTGGTTCGCGACTTTGTCACGAACTTTGGTTTACGTCATATCCATTGCGATACTACTTGGCACAGATCACTCAGCAGTGTTGGTCAGACAGATCCCCGAGTGTTGGTCTGACATATTTCCCAGTTTTGGCCAGAGAGATCCCTGAGTTTTGGCCAATCGGATCCCTCAGTGTTGATCAGACAGATCCCTTAATATTGGCCAGACAGATCCTAGAGTCGTGGTCAGACAGATCCCTGGGTGTTAGCCAAACGAATCCCTGAGTGTTGGTCAGACATATCACTGACTGTTGGTCAGACAGATCCGTAAGTGTTGGTCAGACAAATCCCTGAGTGTTGGTCAGACAGACCCCTGAGTACTGGTCAGATAGATCCCTGAGCTGTGGTCAGACAGATCCCTAAGCGTTGGTCAGACACATCCCTGGGTGGTTGTCTGACAGATCACAGAGCAAATACCTGACTCATGTATACATACCTTCGCGGTTCCCCGCCAATAGTGACAAGGATCTTGAGGGCGATTCTCTTGTGAAGATGACATTCTTCTACGGCGATGGCTACAATGATGCCTCCCAGAAGCAGAAATGTGGTGTCCTAGGAAAATAATCAAGTTAGTTAGTTAGGTAGTCGCGGCTCCTACTTCACGGCAACGGGTCGTCCACATTATGCTCCGTTCCTGTGCCAGTAATTATCGCACAAAATGCTCCTCATCACCCAATGTGAAAAGTGGAACATACAGGAGTCTCAGCAAGCCAACAGGTACACTATGCATAATGCAGCCGTCAGAATGCCAACATAAAAGTCCTCCACGAAAAATACAGCCTCATCGTCGATGGAATCGGCAGTCACCAGAAAGACTTCATTGGCCCGGGTTTTAGTCCCATATGGCTCGGTCTCTTTCCGCAGGGCGACCCGCCGAAAGCGCCACACAGAGCACGAACTCCGTAGCTCCAGCGACCAACGACTCCCTGGAGTCTCCTGAAAAATGCACTCGTGAACCGAAAAGACAAAGCAGTGAATTCAGCGACAGCCTGCCGCCATCGTTCCGAACATGCAGTTCACGCTACAAACAACCGTGGACAGATGTAAAAGCATTCCACACAAAATTCATAGCTCACTGTGTAGCGCCACGCACTCACTCAGTAGTAGGGCGGCGGAACTATAAGAGTCAAGTAATTGGGCAAGTAATTCAAGTAATTAAAATCTTCCAACACCAGAAAGAAATGACTCTGGCAATATCACAGTGGGATGTAAAGTAACAACCCTCTTATGTACTATGACTCGTATTGTGCTTATGGTTAAAGACCAGTCGACATTCAAGAGAGGGGTGATGGGGTGATTGTCATTCTGGGCACCTGTACTTAATACTCGTAAATTAATTATCTGGAAGCTTCACGAACTGCATATGGAACAAAACAAATTTGATAATGATGATGATGATGATGATGATGATGATGATGATGACGATGATGATGATGATGACAACGACGATGACGATGATGATGATGATGATGATGATGATGATGATGATGATGATGATGATGATGATGATGATGATGATGATGATGATGACGATGACGACGACGACGACGACGATTATAAAGATGACGATGATGATGACTACGATGATTACCATGATTATGATAATGATAAAGTAACAACCCTCTTATGTGCCGTGAGTCGTATTGTGCACGTAGTTAAAAACCAGTGGGCATTCGAGCGATGGGTGATGGGGTCAATATCGATCCGGTCGCCTTTGCTTCCCATGACATTGTGTGGTACCCGTTATAGACTGCTTAGACTTGCGTCATTGTCTGTCAGAACCGCTTCAGCAGGGATACGAACAGATAACCATCGGGGCAGAAGGCCAGGGTGATAGCCACTGCCTTAACTCGGCTTCACCGAATCGCATTTATAAATTTACATTTTGTCTGTTACAGTTTGAAGTAAATAAAGTAATAGATAAACATCAAATAGTCATGGAAATCTAGCCATAGACATGGACATCGTGCTCCAGACATGGACATCTAGTTCCAGACATGGACATCTAGTTCCAGACATGGACATCTAGTTCCAGACATGGACATCTAGTTCCAGACATGACATCTAGCTTTCACACAAGGACATCGTGCTCCAGACATGGACATCTAGTTCCAGACATGGACATCTAGTTCCAGACATGGACATCTAGTTCCAGACATGGACATCTAGTTCCAGACATGGACATCTAGTTCCAGACATGGACATCTAGTTCCAGACATGGACATCTAGTTCCAGACATGGACATCTAGTTCCAGACATGGACATCTAGTTCTAGACATGGACATCTAGTTCTAGACATGGACATCTAGTTCTAGACATGAACATCTAGTTCTAGACATGGACATCTAGTTCTAGACATGGACATCTAGTTCCAGACATGGACATCTAGTTCCAGACATGGACATCTAGTTCCAGACATGGACATCTAGTTCCAGACATGGACATCTAGTTCCAGACATGACATCTAGCTTTCACACAAGGACATCGTGCTCCAGACATGGACATCTAGTTCCAGACATGGACATCTAGTTCCAGACATGGACATCTAGTTCCAGACATGGACATCTAGTTCCAGACATGGACATCTAGTTCCAGACATGGACATCTAGTTCCAGACATGGACATCTAGTTCCAGACATGGACATCTAGTTCCAGACATGACATCTAGCTTTCACACAAGGACATCGTGCTCCAGACATGGACATCTAGTTCCAGACATGGACATCTAGTTCCAGACATGGACATCTAGTTCCAGACATGACATATAGCTTTCACACAAGGATATCTAGCTTTCACACAAGGATATCTAGCTTTCACACAAGGACATCTAGCTTTCACACAAGGGCAACGAGCTTTCACACAAGGATATCTAGCTTTCACACAAGAATATCTAGCTTTCACACAAGGACATCTAGCTTTCACACAAGGATATCTAGCTTTCACACAAGGACATCTTGCTCCAGACATGGATATTTAGCTCCAGACATGGACATTTAGTTCCAGACAAGACATCTAGCTTTCACACAAGGACATCTTGCTTTCACACAAGGACATTTAGCTTTCACACGAGGACATCTTGCTCCAGACATGGATATTTAGCTCCAGACATGGACATTTAGTTCCAGACAAGACATCTAGCTTTCACACAAGGACATCTAGCTTTCACACAAGGGCAACGAGCTTTCACACAAGGATATCTAGCTTTCACACAAGAATGTCTAGCTTTCACACAAGGACATCTAGCTTTCACACAAGGATATCTAGCTTTCACACAAGGACATCTTGCTCCAGACATGGATATTTAGCTCCAGACATGGACATTTAGTTCCAGACAAGACATCTAGCTTTCACACAAGGATATCTTGCTTTCACACAAGGAAATTTAGCTTTCACACAAGGACATCTTGCTCCAGACATGGGTATTTAGCTCCAGACATGGACATTTAGTTCCAGACAAGACATCTAGCTTTCACACAAGGACATCTTGCTTTCACACAAGGACATTTAGCTTTCACACAAGGACATCTTGCTCCAGACATGGATATTTATCTCCAGACATGGACATTTAGTTCCAGACAAGACATCTAGCTTTCACACAAGGACATCTTGCTTTCACACAAGGACATTTAGCTTTCACACGAGGACATCTTGCTCCAGACATGGATATTTAGCTCCAGACATGGACATCTAGTTCCAGACATGACATCTAGCTTTCACACAAGGACATCTAGCTTTCACACAAGGACATCTAGCTTTCACACAAGGACATCTAGTTCCAGACATGACATCTAGCTTTCACACAAGGACATCTAGCTTTCACACAAGGACATCTAGCTTTCACACAAGGACATCTAGCTTTCACACAAGGACATCTTGCTCCAGACATGACATCTAGCTTTCACACAAGGACATCTAGCTTTCAGCACAAGGACATCTTGCTCCAGACATGACATCTAGCTTTCACACAAGGACATCTAGCTTTCACACAAGGACATCTAGCCTTCACACAAGGACATCTTTCTCCAGACATGACATCTAGCTTTCACACAAGGACATCTAGCTTTCACACAAGAACATCTAGCTTTCACACAAGGACATCTAGCTTTCACACAAGGACATCTAGCTTTCACACAAGGACATCTAGCTTTCACACAAGGACATCTAGCTTTCACACAAGGACATCTAGCTTTCAAACAAGGACATCTAGCTTTCACACAAGGACATCTAGCTTTCACACAAGGACATCTAGCTTTCACACAAAGACATCTAGCTTTCACACAAGGACATCTAGCTTTCACACAAGGACATCTTGCTCCAGACATGACATCTAGCTTTCCCACAAGGACATCTAGCTTTCACACAAGGACATCTTGCTCCAGACATGTCATCTAGCTTTCATACAAGGACATCTAGCTTTCACACAAGGACATCTTGCTCCAGACATGACATCTAGCTTTCACACAAGGACATCTAGCTTTCTCACAAGGACATCTAGCTTTCACACAAGGACATCTAGCTTTCACACAAGGACATCTAGCTTTCACACAAGGACATCTAGCTTTCACACAAGGACATCTTGCTCCAGACATGACATCTAGCTTTCACACAAGGACATCAAGCTTTCACACAAGGACATCTTGCTCCAGACATGACATCTAGCTTTCACACCTAGCTTTCACACAAGGACATCTTGCTCCAGACATGACATCTAGCTTTCACACAAGGACATCTAGCTTTCACACAAGGACATCTTGCTCCAGACATGACATCTAGCTTTCACACAAGGACATCTAGCTTTCACACAAGGACATCTTGCTCCAGACATGACATCTAGCTTTCACACAAGGACATCTAGCTTTCACACAAGGACATCTTGCTCCAGATACGACATCAAACTTTCACACAAGGACATCTAGCTTTCACACAAGGACATCCAGCTTTCACACAAGGACATCTAGCTTTCACACAAAGACATTTAGCTTCACACAAAGATATCTAGATTTCACACAAGGACATCTAGCTTTCACACAAGGACATCTAGCGTTCACACAAGGACATCTAGCTTTCACACAAGGACATCTAGCTTTCACACAAGGACATCTTGCTCCAGACATGACATCTAGCTTTCACACAAGGACATCTAGCTTTCACACAAGGACATCTTGCTCCAGACATGTCATCTAGCTTTCACACAAGGACATCTAGCTTTCACACAAGGACATCTTGCTTCAGACATGACATCTAGCTTTCACACAAGGACATCTAGCTTTCATACAAGGACATCTAGCTTTCACACAAGGACATCTAGCTTTCACACAAGGACATCTAGCTTTCACACAAGGACATCTAGCTTTCACACAAGGACATCTAGCTTTCACACAAGGACATCTAGCTTTCACACAAGGACATCTAGCTTCACACAAGGACATCTAGCTTTCACACAAGGACATCTAGCTTTCACACAAAGACATCTAGCTTTCACACAAGGACATCTAGCTTTCACACAAGGACATCTAGCTTTCACACAAGGACATCTAGCTTTCACACAAGGACATCTAGCTTTCACACAAGGACATCGAGCTTTCACACAAGGACATCGAGCTTTCACACAAGGACATCTTGCTTTCACACAAGGATATCTAGCTTTCACACAAGGACATTTAGCTTTCACACAAGGACATCTTGCTCCAGACATGGATATTTAGCTCCAGACATGGATATTTAGCTCCAGACATGGACATTTAGTTCCAGACAAGACATCTAGCTTCAGACAACGATATCTAGCTCCAGACATGAACATTTAGCTCCAAACATGAACATCTTGCTCTAGACATGGACATCTAATTCCAGACCTGGATATCTAGTTCCAGACATGACATCTAGCTTTCACACAAGAACATCTAGCTTTCACACAAGGGCAACTAGCTTTCACACAAAGACATCTTGCTTCCACACAAGGACATTTAGCTCCATACATGGACATTTAGCTCCAAACATGGACATTAAGCTCCAGACATTGACATATAGCTCCAGACAAGGATATCTAGTTCTATACATAGACATCTAACTCTAGACATGGACATTTAGCTCTAAACATGGGCATCTAGCTTCAGACAACGATATCTAGCTCCAGACAAGGACATTTAGTTCTATACATAGACATCTAACTCTAGACATGGGCATCTAGCTCTATGCATGGACATCTAATTCTTTACATGGACATATAGCTCGAGACAAGGACATCTAGCCCTATACATGGACATCTAGCTCTAGCCATGGACATGTAGCTCCATACATGATCATCTGGCTCTAGGCATGGACATCAAGCTCTAGACATGGACATCTAGCTCCATCCCTGGACATCTAGCTTCAAACATTCATTGACATCTAGCTCTATTCGTGGACATTTAGCTCCAGACCTGGATATCTAGCTCTAGACATTGCCATTTATCTCCAGACACGGATATCTACCTCTAAACATTGATATCTAGCTCCAGACATTGATATCTAGCTCTATACAAACGAACGAACGAACGGACGAACTTTATTTTCAAAAGGTTAAGAATTGGGCACCCAAGCCCGTCTGACATTCTGCATTTCTTCTCTATTTCCTCTCATACATTATTTCATTCAACATCACTTATGAAGCTAATCTTAGACCCCCAAAAAAATAAACAATAAGCATTACAACGCATAAACAATAATCAATAATACATGACTCACTGAGGCAATGTTTAACATGTGCATTATAAATATCTGGAAGGAGTAACATACCATACATGGATATCTAGCTCCAGACATTGATATCTAGCACTATAAATGGACATCTAGCTTCAGAAATGGACACCAAGCACCAGAAATGGACATATAGCTCCAGACATGGACATGTAGTTCCACACATGGATATTTAGCTCTAGTCGTGGACATCTTTCTCCATACATGGACATCTAGCTCTAAACATGGACATCTAGCTCCATACATGGAAATGTAGCTACAGGCATGGAAATCTAGCTCCCGACATGAACATCTAGCTCCAGACATTGATACTTAGCTCCCTACACAGACATCTAGCTCCAAACACGGACATCTAGATAATACATGGATGCGTTGGTGTAATGATCAAGACGTTACGCTAACAATGGTACGATAGCTGTGGGACGAAGGTTCTTTGTTAGCTGTGGTCTTTCGCTACATGAGTAAAGATTGAGCGCCTATTCCTTCGTGCGATCATGTCTGCAAAACACTTCACATAGCTACATCCGGTTCCTACTAAGAGACTTCTTCTCTGTTTATATGAACTAATAGGGTTAATTACACATTTGACTAGAACTGAATGACTGGCATCTTGCCGTCTTGACAGGCGATAGTGACCATACAACGTGGCCAAGCATCCATATATTTACTTCTCTGTCCTCCCTGTCACATAAAATCTTGGAGGTCTATCGATGACAGAATGTCGCACCAAAAGTCTACAAACAGTCAGCATTCTTTAATAAAATTAGGTGGAACTGCGGTAAAGCTGTGAAAGTGTAAACAATATAAAATGACACAAAGTGGTGCAGCTTTACATAACAGAGTTACGACACATACAGAGCGTTGCGGCGGTTAGCCTTCATCAGCAAACAAATACATTCACAAACACAACATACAGTCAAGGAGAACTCATGTGACTACATTAGAAGGTGATGACAGGACGAGAGGAACAAATGCATGGAAAAATAGAAGCAATTAAGAGAAAATGAGAATTGAGAAAAATGTTAATTGAAAAGAATGTTAGTTGAAGAAAATGTTTAATAGAAAAACTGTTAATAGAGAAAAACATTGCATACTCACCTCACGTACGGATCTGAAATGACTACGAAACTCTCGGGTGTAGTTTGTACGGGGCTGGATGTTACGGTTCAGTGAGCACATAGAAAGAAGTGGGCGGGGTAGAAGGCGTGTAAAATTGAACAAGACCCCATTGTGTTATTTAAGGTCTGGGTGGACTGGTGTGCATGAACACACGTACATGCATAAACACACTTCAACAGACAAAATGCTAGTGTATGTGGACATATGCACAGTATATGCAAGAAGAGAGAGAGAGAGAGAGAGAGAGAGAGAGAGAGAGAGAGAGAGAGAGAGAGAGAGAGAGAGAGAGAGGAGAGCGAGAGAGAGACAGAGAGAGAGGGAGACAGAGAGAGACAGAGAGAGGAAAAGTGCCTGCGACATACCACATGGGGCATACTGTACCCTGCGAAATAGTCAGTATGGTTGCTTGTCATACAACGCGCTTCAGGAGCTTCTCGCCCAGTGCTCGAGTTGTTGGGGCTGTGTAAGATCCAACCACTGGCAATGCACGTGAAGAAGGTATGCACAGAGAAGCCAGATGTAAGGGGAGAGAGAGAGGGAGAGAGAGTGAGAGAGAGAGCGAAAGGGAGGGAGAGAGGGGGAGAGAGAGAGGAAGAGAGAGAGGGAGAGAGAGGGAGAGAGAGATAGAGAGGGAGAGAGAGCGAGAGAGGGAGAGAGAGAGGGAGAGAGAGATAGAGAGAAAAGGAGAGAGAGGGGGGAGAGGAAGAGAGAGAGGGAGAGAGAGAGGGAGAGAGAGAGAGAGAGGGAGAGAGAGAGTGAGAGAGGGTGAGAGCGAGAAAGGGGGAGGGCAAGAGAGAGATCAAGAGAGGGAGAGAGAGAGGGAGAGAGAGCACGAGAGGGAGTGAGAGAGGGAGAGGGAGGGAGAGAGGAGGAGAGAGAGCGAGAGAGGGGAGAGCGCGGGAGAGAGCGAGAGGGTGAAAGAGAGAGAGGGCGAGAGAGAGGGAGAGAGAGAGAAAGAGAGAGAGAGAGAGGAAAAGTGCCTGTGATTTACCACATGAGGCATGTGGGGCGCGTCAGTCTACGCGTACGACGTTTCCCTCGTACTGTACCCTATGAAATAGTCAGTATGGTTGATTGTTACACAGCACACTTCAGGAGCCCCTCGCCCAGTGTTCGAGTTGTTAGGGCTGTGTGAGATCCAACCACTGGTAATACAAGTGAAGTAGGTAGGCACAGAGAAGCAAGATGTAAGGAGAGAGATAGAGATAGAGAGAGAGAGAGAGAGAGAGAGAGAGAGAGAGAGAGAGAGAGAGAGAGAGAGAGAGGAAAAGTGCCTGTGATATACCACATGAGGCATGTGGGGCGCGTCAGTCTACACGTACGACGTTTCCCTCGTACTGTACCCTATGAAGTAGTCAGTATGGTTGATTATTGCACAGCACACTTGAGGAGCCACTGGCAAAGTGTTCGAGTTGTTGGAGCTGTGTGAGATCCAACCACTGGTAATACAAGTGAAGTAGGTAGGCACAGAGAAGCAAGATGTAGGGAGAGAGAGAGAGAGAGAGAGAGAGAGAGAGAGAGAGAGAGAGAGAGAGAGAGAGAGAGAGAGAGAGAGAGAGAGAGCGAGGAAAACTGCATGCGATATACCGCATGAGGAATGCGGAGTGGGTAGGTCTACAAATGCGAGGCTTCACTCATACTGTTCTCTATGGAATAGAGGCAGTAAGGTTAATTGCTGTACAACGAATTTGAGGATCAAATCACCCAGTGGTTGTGCTAAAATCAGACCACCGGCAATATAGTTGGAATATGTGGGTACAGAGAAGCCTGAGAGAGAGAGAGAGAGAGAGAGAGAGAGAGAGAGAGAGAGAGAGAGAGAGAGAGAGAGAGAGAGAGAGAGAGAGATTGGAAAAGTGCCTACGACACGCCCCTGATGTATGCGGGGTCGGTCGGTCTACAAATACGAGGCTTCACTCATACTGTTCCCTATGAATTCGGGACAGTAAGGTTGATTGTTATACAACGTATTTGAGGATCAAATCACCCAGTGGTAGTTTTAAAATCAGACCACTGGCAATATAGTTGGAATATGTAGGCACAGAGAAGAAAGATGGAAGAGAGAGAGAGAGAGAGAGAGAGAGAGAGAGAGAGAGAGAGAGAGAGAGGGGGGGGGAAGTGCCAACGACACGCCCCTGATGTATGTGGGATCGGTCGGTCTGTAAATACGAGGCTTCACTCATACTGTTCACTATGAAGTAGGGGCAGTAAGGTTAGTTGTTATACAACGTATTTGAGGATCAAATCACCCAGTGGTTGTGTTAAAATCAGACCGCCGGCAATATAGTTGGAATATGTGGGTACAGAGAAGCCTGGTGGAGAGAGAGAGAGAGAGAGAGAGAGAGAGAGAGAGAGAGAGAGAGAGAGAGAGAGAGAGAGAGAGAGAGATTGGAAAAGTGCCTACGACACGCCCCTGATGTATGCGGGGTCGGTAGGTCTACAAATACGAGGCTTCGCTCATACTGTTCCCTATGAATTCGGGGCAGTAAGGTTGATTGTTATACAACGTATTTGAGGATCAAATCACCCAGTGGTTGTGTTGAAATCAAACCACCGACAATATAGTTGGAATATGTAGGCACAGAGAAGTGAGATGGAAGAGAGAGAGAGAGAGAGAGAGAGAGAGAGAGAGAGAGAGAGAGAGAGAGAGAGAGAGAGAGAGAGAGTTTCTCTCTCTCTCATTCTCTCTCAACAATCGGGCTCCTCTGTTCCTCCCTATGCCATGTGTGGCGTGTCGTAGGCTCTTTTACAATCTCTCTCTCCCCCCTCTCTCTCTTTCTCTCTCTCAATCTCTCTCTCTCATTCAATCTCAACGATCGTGCTTCTCTGCGCCTACCTATGCCATGTGTGGCGTGTCGCCCCTATGCCATGTGTGGCGTATCGTAGGCTCTTTTCCAATCTCTCTCTCTGTCTCTCTCTCAATCTCTCTCTCCCATTCTCCCTCAACAATCGTGCTTCTCTGTGCCTACCTATGCCATGGGTGGAGTGTCGTAGGCTTTTTTCCAATCTCTCTCTCTCTCTCTCTCAATCTCTCTCTCTCACATTCTCTCTCAACAATCGTGCTTCTCTGTGCCTACCTATGCCATGTGTGACGGGTGGTAGGCTCTTTTCCAATCTTCTCTCTCTCTCTTTCTCTCTTTCTCGGTCTCAATCTTTCTCTCTCTAGCTCATTCTCTCTCAACAATCGTGCTCCTCTGTGCCTACCTATGCCATGTGTGGCGTGCCGTAGGCTCTTTTCCAATCTCTCTCTCCCCCTCTCTCTCTTTCTCTCTCTCAATCTCTCTCTCATTCAATCTCAACGATCGTGCTTCTCTGCGCCTACCTATGCTATGTGTGGCGTGTCGTAAGCTATTTTCCAATCTCTCTCTCTCTCTCTCTCTCTCTCTCTCTCTCTCTCTCTCTTAATCTCTCTCTCTCATTCTCTCTCAACAATAGTGCTTCTCTGTGCCTACCTATGCCATGTGTGGCGTGTCGTAGGCTCTTTTCCAAACTCTCTCTCTCTCTCTCTCTTCCATCTTGCTTCTCGGTGTCTACCTATTCCAACTATATTGCTGATGGTCTGATGTTAAACAGCCTCAATAACACAACCACTGGGGGGTCGATCCTCATATACGTTGTATAAAAATCAACCTTGCTGGCTCTATTTCATAGGGTACAGTATGAGTGAAGCCTCGTATTTGTAGACCGATTGACCCCATATACATCCGGTGGCGTGCCGTAGGCACTTCTCCAATCTCTCTCTTTTCCTCTCTCTCTCTCTCTCTTTCTCTCTCTCTCTCTCTCTCTCTTCTCTCTCTCTCTCTCTCTCTCTCTCTCTCTCTCTCTCTCTCTCTTCCATCTCACTTCTCTGTGCCTACATATTCCAACTATATTGTCGGTGGTCTGATTTCAACACAACCACTGGGTGATTTGATCCTCAAATACTTTGTATAACAATCAACCTTACTGCCCCGAATTCATAGGGAACAGTATGAGTGAAGCCTCGTATTTGTAGACCGACCGACCCCGCATACATCAGGGGCGTGTCGTAGGCACTTTTCCAATCTCTCTCTCTCTCTCTCTCTCTCTCTCTCTCTCTCTCTCTCTCTCTCTCTCTCTCTCTCTCTCTCTCTCAGGCTTCTCTGTACCCACATAGTCCAACTATATTGCCGGTGGTCTGATTTTAACACAACCACTGGGTGATTTGATCCTCAAATTCGTTGTACAGCAATTAACCTTACTGCCTCTATTCCATAGAGAACAGTATGAGTGAAGCCTCGCATTTGTAGACCTACCCACTCCGCATTCCTCATGCGGTATATCGCATGCAGTTTTCCTCTCTCTCTCTCTCTCTCTCTCTCTCTCTCTCTCTCTCTCTCTCTCTCTCTCTCCCTACATCTTGCTTCTCTGTGCCTACCTACTTCACTTGTATTACCAGTGGTTGGATCTCACACAGCCCCAACAACTCGAACACTTTGCCAGTGGCTCCTCAAGTGTGCTGTGTAACAATCAACCATACTGACTACTTCATAGGGTACAGTACGAGGGAAACGTCGTACGTGTAGACTGACGCGGCCCACATGCCTCATGTGGTATATCACAGGCACTTTTCCTCTCTCTCTCTCTCTCTCTCTCTCTCTCTCTCTCTCTCTCTCTCTCTCTCTCCTTACATCTTGCTTCTCTGTGCCTACCTACTTCACTTGTATTACCAGTGGTTGGATCTCACACAGCCCTAACACCTCGAACACTGGGCGAGGGGCTCCTGAAGTGTGCTGTGTAACAATCAACCATACTGACTATTTCATAGGGTACAGTACGAGGGAAACGTCGTACGCGTAGACTGACGCGCCCCACATGCCTCATGTGGTAAATCACAGGCACTTTTCCTCTCTCTCTCTCTCTCTCTCTCTCTCTCGCTCTCTCGCTCTCTCTCGCCCTCTCTCTCTTTCACCCTCTCGCTCTCTCCCTCGCTCTCCCCTCTCTCGCTCTCTCTCCTCCTCTCTCACTCCCTCTCCCTCTCTCACTCCCTCTCGCGCTCTCTCTCCTCTCTCTCCCTCTCTTGATCTCTCTCTTGCCCTCCCCCTTTCTCGCTCTCACCCTCTCTCACTCTCTCTCTCTCTCTCTCTCCCTCTCTCTCTCCTCTCTCTTCCTCTCCCCCTCTCTCTCTCCTTTTCTCTCTATCTCTCTCTCCCTCTCTCTCTCCCTCTCTCTCGCTCTCTCTCCCTCTCTCTCTATCTCTCTCTCCCTTCTCTCTCCCTCTCTCTCTTCCTCTCTCTCTCCCCCTCTCTCCCTCCCTTTCGCTCTCTCTCTCACTCTCTCTCCCTCTCTCTCTCCCCTTACATCTGGCTTCTCTGTGCATACCTTCTTCACGTGCATTGCCAGTGGTTGGATCTTACACAGCCCCAACAACTCGAGCACTGGGCGAGGGGCTCCTGAAGCGCGTTGTATGACAAGCAACCATACTGACTATTTCGTAGGGTACAGTATGCCCCATGTGGTATGTCGCAGGCACTTTTCCTCTCTCTGTCTCTCTCTGTCTGTCTCTCTCTCTCGCTCTCCTCTCTCTCTCCTCCTCTCTCTCTCTCTCTCTCTCTCTCTTCTTGCATATACTGTGCATATGTCCACATACACTAGCATTTTGTCTGTTGAAGTGTGTCTATGCATGTACGCGTGTTCATGCACACCAGTCCACCCAGACCTTAAATAACACAATGGGGTCTTGGTCAATTTTACACGCCTCCTACCCCGCCCACTTCTTTCTATGTGCTCACTGAACCGTAACATCCAGCACCGTATACAACTACACCCGAGATTTTCGTAGTCATTTCAGATCCGTACGTGAGGTGAGTATGCAGTGTTTTTCTCTATTAACAGTTTTTCTATTAAACATTTTCTTCAACTAACATTCTTTTCAATTAACATTTTTCTCAATTCTCATTTTCTCTTAATTGCTTCTATTTTTCCATGCATTTGTTCCTCTCGTCCTGTCATCACCTTCTAATGTAGTCACAGGAGTTCTCCTTGACTGTATGTTGTGTTTGTGAATGTATTTGTTTGCTGATGAAGGCTAACCGCCGCAACGTTCTGTATGTGTCGTAACTCTGTTATGTAAAGCTGCACCACTTTGTGGCATTCTTTAATGTGTGGTTGATCGAGGGAAGACTATCGCGCCACACATCTGCAGGCGGCAGCCATCCTTTGATGTGGTAGACGGACTGTCTGGATGTAAGTCAGCAGGATCTTTTGTTGTGGGGACAAGAATTTTCTAGATTACAGACCGGTAAGACTTTTTGAAGTACCGTATGATTTCCCAGATGAAAGGGACAACCAGCCAGTTGTTGACATTAAGTCGGAACCGGAGAGAGAAAAATAGCTTCTAGACTGTCTAGTGTCTGGACAGTTTTGTGACGTCACTCAGACCCAGTATTAAAACCGGTGGGATAAACAACTTTGGGGAAGTCGACCAAATGTTGTGAAACAACTAAGACGTGTGTGTTATTCCGAGTTGATTCTGGAGAGGATTACAGTGTCTTCTGTCGATTTACATTGGCGGACATGTTACCTTCGTGTGATTTAGTAGTCCCAATTTTCAAACCGGAATAAATAATGATTCCACTAGGTTTACCAAGAAGCTAGAAGAAAAGTCATTGCTCGAATACTGAAGGCAGAGTTTACTAAGAGGCTTTTGCACTGGGCCCATAACCCAGAGGGTCTGCAGGAAACGATGGTTATTTAAGTGTGTTTCCTGAGTGATAGTTTACATCACAGTAAAATCAAGACACTGACAATAACACATGTACCAGGAACACTAGTAGATATAAATACCAGGAAAATTAACATTTTGAGTTACAATTGGTGAATTCCTAGGAACAGTTAAATACTAACATTGAGTTTTCCAAAGTGACAGTAACAGTATTTTTAGGATTCTCTGATCACCGAACTTTTATGAACAGAGTAGTTCCGTACAGTGTGTGTTAGATTGATGATCAATATTGGACTGTTTCCACTATTGATGACCAAGCATCCGGATTGTCCAAGAGCTATCGGAGGAAGTCGACACTTGGCCTGAGAGACACATCATTTGGTGATGTCTTCTATCCATCATATATGGTGCTGTTGTGTGGTCAGTACAGTGATGAAACAGACTTTGCTTCTAAGCTATTCGGTCTGACTCTACATACACACTAGATTATACGACAGACATTCTACACATACACTTTGCACATACATGACACATTTCTCTATTAAACTAATTTGTTGTTTTTGTTAGAGCCAGTGTTGTGTAGTGTGTTTTGGGAAAAGAATGAGAGGGGGCTTGGTTCAGTAGTAAGAGAGAGAGAGAGAGAGAGAGAGAGAGAGAGAGAGAGAGAGAGAGAGAGAGAGAGAGAGAGAGAGAGAGAGAGAGAGAGAGAGAGAGAGAGAGTTTGTGTGTGTGTGTGATCCAGGGACTGACGGGGTGTTGTGGACAAAAAGCTGGGATATCCTCAAGATATTTATATGGTGTTAAAAGAATGTCGGTGTTGATTCCCCTCACTCCAGGGACGACACATAGAAATAATACGACACTCGCCTTGTTCTCTTCCCAGTTGTCATTAAGTTCTCCAATGTATTTCTTCTCATAATGTGACCAAAAATGTTGACTGTCTACGTCTAATTTCTTTAATTAGTTTACGGTTTTAAATTTTTTTCTTGTAGGACTTGTTCATTGGTTTTTATGTCTATCCATTGTATTCTTTGCATTCTCATCAGAAACCATATTTCCACAGCCATCAGATGTCTTTTTATTCCAGCTTGTATGCTCATTGTCCACGCTTCACATCCATACAGCAGCACAGGTTCTATGTAGCGCCTCAACACTCTTTTTCTCGTTGCAAATTGGTCAGTATGTTTTTCATCTTGCAAAAGGCTGCCTTCGCCAAAGCGATTCTTGTTCTAATCTCTTGAAGGCATCTCCCATCAGATGTCATGACTGTTCCGAGATAATTGTACCCATTTACTTGTGGTATTTCCTTCTTCTTAGTGACGACCATAATCTGTCTTCTTACAATTTAATTCTAACCCAAGCTGTTCGCTGTGTGCAACAACCGCATATAACAAATATTGCAGTTCCTGCTCATTGTCTGCAGTCAATAGTGTATCGTCCGCATATCTAATGTTATTGATGTTATGTCCCCCAATGATGATTCCTTTCATATCGTCAACATTTCTGAAAATACTTTCACTGTACAGGGAAAAAAGATCTGGAGACTTTATTCATCCCTGTACCACACCTCTCTTAATAAGCTGATATTGACCTTCTTCATTATCAATCTTTATGACACCTTGTTGTTTCCAATATATGTTTTTTTTTAATGAGTCTAAGATCTTTCCCATCAATTTTCAATTATGGAGTTATACCTCTCCATAACACAAAGCCAGGGCTGAATTTAGAGACCATGTGTTGCCCATGCAGCATGAACTCTCTCTCTCTCTCTCTCTCTCTCTCTCTCTCTCTCTCTCTCTCTCTCTCTCTCTCTCTCTCTCTCTCGTTGGGAGGATGGTTAGAAGTATGTGGGTGTTAGTTGGTTGGGGGTGTGGGTAGGGAATGTGTATTTGGGTGGGTGAATGGGTACGTGGGAAATGTGTATGGGTTGGGGGATGGATGTAGGGGGTGTGTCTGAGAATGGGATATGTCTGTGTGGGTCTGCTGTTTATGGGTGGGGTGTTGTGTGAGAGGGGAGATGTGTGAGGGATGGGGGAGGTGTGGGATGTGCGGGTGGATGAAGGATGTATGTGAGGATGGGGGATGTGTGTTTGGCTGGGTGGTTGGGTGTGTGTGGGTGGGAGGGTAGATGAGAGATGCATTTGTTGATGGGTGGGTGGGTGATGTTGTGGGTGTGAGTGGTTGATGGATGAGTACGTGAGTGGGTGGATGTGTGTGAGAGATGAGTGTATGGGTGGGGGATGTGTGTGTGGGTGGGAAGGCGGATGTGTGTGGGTGGGGTATATGTGGGTGGTGGGGTGTGTGTGGGTGGTTGGTGTGTTTTTGGATGAGGAATGTGTTGATGGGTGAGGATGTGTGTATGGGTGGGGAGATGTGTAGTTAAGGGATGGTGATTGGGGATTGGAGATTGGGAGGGGGGAGGGGGGGGTGTTGGCGAGTGGGTGGGTGGAGGATGTGTGGGAGGGCGAGTGTGTGTAGGTTGGCGGAGGGAGGGGATGTGTGTGTGTGGGTGCGGGATGTGTGGGTGGGAGAGATTGTGTGGGAGGGTGATATGTGTGTAAGTGGGGGATGTGGGGGTGGGTGCGGGTTTTGTGTGTGGGTAAGTGTAGGATATGTGAGTTGGCGGGGATATGTGTGTGCGGGTGTTGCATATGTGGTTGGGGGATGTGTGTTTGGCTGAGTGGTTGGGGGTGTGTGGGTGGTTGGTGGAGGATATGTGGGTGGGTTAGTGTTGGTAGGTTATGGGATGGGTGGAGGATGTGTGCATGTGGGGGGGGGAGATGTGTGAAGGTGCGGTTATGTGTGGGTGGGTATTGATGGGTGGTTGCATGCATGTGTGCCTGGGTTTGTGTGTGGGTGGGTGGGGGATATGTGTGGGGGAATGTATGGTGGGTAGGAGATGTGTTTGTGTGGATGAGGAGATGATGTATGTGGGGGTGTGTGTGAGATGTGTGGGTTGGGGGATGGGTGGATGGATGGGGATATACATGTGCCTGTGGGTATGTGTGTGGTTGGGTGGTGGATGTGTGCGTGGGGGGACACGCGGATGGATAGGGGATGGGTGGGTGGGTGGGGGATTAGTCTCATAACATGGTAACATGCATTGTTTATGCTTAAAACATTCATGTGACAATGTTTGTTTTTCCTATGTGAATGCACTATGCGCTGATGAACGAAAGATGAGTGATTGTAAGGGCCGAATGTAAGACGGCCCTGCGTGCCCAATTTGTTACCCTTCGAAAAATAAAATTCGTTCGTTCGAGCTCTCTCCTCTCTCTCTCTCTCTCTCTCTCTCTCTCTCTCTCTCTCTCTCTCTCTCTCTCTCTCTCTCTCTCTCTCTCTCTCTCTCTCTCTCTCTCTAGGTCTGTCTACTTTACTCCAGAGGAAAGTTAACACCAATACGTCTGGAACAAGACAAGCAGCACAATCTGCCGGATCTGCAAAGCAATGCTCTAACTTCCCGCCTGGCGGAGCTTCTATCCTAGGCCAGTTGCCGACCAAGGCTTAGGTCCTGGTCTGCCCTGCCATGACATTTAGTCTTAAGGTTGCATTTCCTCGCACTAAGGTAAAGCTTGTACCCTCCCAATTGCAATCCTCCGCCGGAAGCCTTGGCACAATGTGAGGTGTCGGGTTTGGTGAGCGCCGCCCAACATTCGCGCCCAACATTCGGCGCTAACAGAAAACAGGTAGTGCCGTCCACTGTCATATGGTAGTTCAGTCATATCTGACTAAGACCTAGCAGTTTGACTAGAGCTACAGATGGTAAAAATCTTCGACCATTTTCTAACAGCTCTATCTATCGAATTCTAGTTGACAACCATGATTCCTGTACAGAAATATGGATGGAAAGATAAGGTGTACGAGAATAGCAGAAAGACAAATATGATAAATAAAGAAGTCGCAAACAGACTAGGAATGAACATAGAACAACTTAAAGAAGTCGTAAACAAACTAGGAGTGTATATAGAATAACTTAAAGTTGTCGTAAACAGACTAGGGGTGAATATAGAATAACTTAATGTTGTCGTAAACAGACTAGGGGTGAATATAGAATAACTTAAGGAAGTCGTAAACAGACTAGGAGTGAATATAGAATAACTTAAAGAAGTCGTAAACAGACTAGCAGTGAATATATAATAACGTAAAGAAGTCGTAAACAGACTAGCAGTGAATATAGAATAACGTAAAGAAGTCGTAAACAGACTAACAGTGAATATAGAATAACGTAAAGAAGTCGTAAACAGACTAGGAGTGAATATAGAATAACTTAAAGAAGTCGTAAACAGTCTAGAAGTGAATATAGAATAACTTAAAGAAGTCGTAAGCAAACTAGGTTTGAATATAGAATAACTTTTAAAAGTCGTAAACAGACTAGGGAGTGAACATAGCATAAATTAAATAAGTCGTAGACAGACTAGTAATGAACATATTATAACTTAACGAAATTCGAGTTGAAGGGATTAAATATTAATGGTATTTTTTTTATTTAAAGCTCTGGCTAGCTTTAATTCATTGTTGTAGTTTCATAAATCATGCCATGCACAGTCAAAATTATCTTCATCTTCCACTTTTGCTGTCAAGCATCGTGAGGAGGAATAATTGATTGTCCAGGGCTTAATGGGTGGGACTGGGTAGTGACATTGTACAATGTCTTCGATGTTGTCAATTCATTTTCTTGTCGGGAGTCCTCTTGCTCCCGTATCAGATCTTCTTTGATGTAGCGCCAGTGCTGGTATTGATGGTGTTGCATTCTAGCGAGATGGATTAACAATTTGATCCTCTCTCCTTCAATATAAGTGGCATGAGGTGTTGATCCCACTCGGTCTTGGATAGTTTAGTTCGCAGAGAAAACAAGAAAATAAAAATATATAATAAGCTGATATTGATATAGGAAATCTTGAGGGCAAACGTGCAAAGTGGCGACACTGGTTGAAGTGGATACGGTCAGATTAAAACATGGACTGGAAAAAATATTTGAGGTAGCAAACTCATAACCAGATATCGACGGTGCTTCAGATAATTTTAATTCAGTTTCGTTGTGAACATGCCACATTTCCTTATCTGATATTGATATTTCGCAAGCTCATCTTCTTCTTTGCGTTCATCCGGAGTGTTTTTTCAGATGTGATTGCGGTGTGCGTTAGGCACCCTTGTGTCGAAACCCTTAGGTCAATACATCCGGTTTCTGCGTGCATCTTTGACCAGGTTAGCATTCATGGGAGACTCTCACTTTTGTGGTACCGTCCACCTCCCAGCTGGTCGAGTTGGAACAGCCGAAGACTTCTCAGTCATCCCTCAAAGGAAGGCAGGGACAGTCCATAGCATTTTCCGCCATCCTGGGTGGCTTCCATAATTGCAGAGCCGACACATAATGCTCTGGTGCTGGGCTCACCGAGGGAATCGTCACGTCCTGCTCATGGCTGCTTTAATTCCTCACTTCAATATATTGGGCACTTCGTTAACCCCGGGCCGTTCCCGCACAAACCAGACAGGTCTGCAGACAGTATCCACTCAGCGAGTTTTCGACACAGACATGTGCTTGTCGTTGCGCCCGTCAGAGCTGGTCCAGGCATGACGGACATTCGGAAATCTAACTAGTCAGAGCTGTGGCGAACAAGAGCGGCATTCGGAAACTAGGTAGTCAGAGCTGTTCCTAGCACGAGAGACATTCGGACGAGACATTTCACTCGGACGTAAATGCGTAGTGCCAATTTTTATTTTGCCACCCGTAGGACGGCACTTCCGGCTTCGGCGGGCAATTTTTAGTGAGGTTAGCCTTCCTCGGGTTTCGAGGCACGTTAGACTTTTTGTAGTGATGTCGCCCACATCTCAGCTGGTCAAGATACACCGATCCTCGACATCACGGTCATCCCTCAAGGGAAGGCAGGGGCAGACCATGGGCCAATCCAAAGCTATCCAAGGAGGCTTCCATAATTGCAGAGCCGGCACATATTGCTCAGAGACTGGGCTCACCCAAGGAGTTGCGACGTCCTGCTCATGGCTGCTTTAGTTCCTCACTTCCATGTGTTGGGCATCTCGCTTGTCAATGGTCGCTCAAGCACACACCAGGAACGGTTAGACTGCGGGCGACATCCACTCGGTAAGCTTTTGGTTTTGACTTCGGACCACGCAATGGATTCGCTAGCCGTGCGTTCCATTTCGTGTTATTGAGACGTTTTTCACTTTTGTCTACACTCTATGAGTTAGATACCTCTATTTTTCGGTAGGTGGGTATCGGCCCGGCTCTCACATCCGAGGGTTTGTGGCTTAGAGGCCTAAACCCTCAACAGAGAGCCTTAGTATTGTCCGGACCAAGAACTTTTGCCTTCGTGCGCCTGATTTAAAATTTTGACTGCTATCCTCAGTCTACCTGCAGAGCAGCAGGTTGTGTCTCTCTTAGTCTGGCCCCTATCCCATAAGCTGTCTGATATATAGTTTTCATCCATCGGCAAGCACATGGGGTCGATGGGACACGCAAGCTCCCCCACCACGGCAAGGTGGAGACACATCGGGGGAGCGTTAAAGGGTTTAAAGTGTACTCATTCCACTTACGGGGCCTCGATAGAGTCCCGCATTGTTATTTTTCGTCACTACCTCCCCGTGCCGGGAGTGGGTAAGTTGCGCGCCTGCTGCCTTCCTTGGATGTGGTAGCCGTTTCTCATGCTCCCTCTCCGGAATCTAACCCTGATTCCCCGTTACCCGTTACAAACATGGTAGGCATGTCACGTACCATCGACATTTGATAGGGCAGACATTTGAAAGATGCGTCGCCGGCACGTAAGGCCATGCGATCAGCACAAAGTTATCCAGAGTCACCAGTGGGAACGCCGCGCCCCGCGAAGGGCAACGACGATTGGTTTTGAACTAATAAAAGCGCTCTTTCCGCGAGGGTCGGAGCTTGGTAAGCATGTATTAGCTCTAGAATTGCCATAGTTATCCAAGTAGGATCGTGTCATCTAAGGAACCTCGACTGATTTAATGAGCCATTCGCGGTTTCACCGTGAGACAGTGTGAACTTAGACATGCATGGCTTAATCTTTGAGACAAGCATATGACTACTGGTATGATCAACCAGATATCTATCGGACAGACGGACTATTCACGCACACGCAAGCCAAGAGTAGCATCGCTAAAGCGCGCCCTCCCGGTACAAGGTGATACATGCAAAACCACTGGACGCCTACCGACGAGCTTTCAAGCTACGCCGACAGGACTGACCGAAAAAAAAGCTATACATTTTCGAAACGCCTGCCTCGCTAACTTGCGTTGGCTGGGAAGATCCCATTTTGGTGCACCTCACACAGCCATCCGAGACAACGAACGCTAGACGCGGAACTGATCTAGCGAACCAGACCAGCCCTCACGCAAGCTCATCTTAATCACCTGATCTCATCTGGAATTGATATTTTGTGCATGCTGATCTTATCTGATGTTGATGTATATCATCATCATCATCATCATCATCATCATCATCATCATCATCATCATCATCACCATCATCATCATCATCAATTGCCATGTCGGCTGGCATATGTGTTCATGACTTCCCACAGATCTCGGTCTTTGGTTTTCTAGATCAACTCTGCTGATGATATTCCTCCATGCCACCGTCTCAAATCCAGCCAGCATCATTTCTCTTGATCTGCCTCTCCCTCTCTTCCGCTCGATCATTCCAGTTGTCAAGTATATAGCTATCTGATATTTTGCGAATGCATCTAGTCATCTCATCTGATATTCAACAATTGCAAGCTTATTTTGACTCATGATCTCTTCTTATTATTGATATTTTTCGCATGTATCTAGTTATCTAATATTGATATTTTTGCGAACGCATCTAGTCATCTGACAACGACACATATATTTTGCGAAAGCATCTAATCATCCAATGTTGATATTTTGCGAAAGCATCTAGTCATCTGATATTAATATATTCATATATTTTGTGAACATGCTTCAAAGACAACAAAACTGATATTTACCCCGAAAAACACCGCACACATCTGTTTGGAAGATGCGATACCCAGTAGCGGACACACAGCTATGGGTAGCAATGAAGTCAGCGGCAAGGGCAACGCCTCCGTGACCCAGTAGACTGCCATCAGGATTATCAGCCCTGAACATCTGGACTCCTACATTTGTGCGACGTGTGAGCAAAGATGGTGTTAGATGTTGAGGCCATATAGAAGATTGCACGGGACAGAAAGATCTTGTTGTTGTTATTATAGAGTTGTTGTTGTTATTATAGAGTTGTTGTTGTTATTATAGAGTTGTTGTTGTTATTATAGAGCTGTTGTTGTTATTATAGAGTTGTTGTTATTATAGAGTTGTTGTTGTTATTATATAGTTGTTGTTGTTGTTGTTGTTGTTGTTGTTGTTGTTGTTGTTGTTGTTGTTGTTGTTGTTGTTGTTGTTGTTGTTGTTCTTCTTCTTCTTCTTCTTCTTCTTCTTCTACTTCTTCTTCTTCTTCTTCATCTTCTTTTCCACCTCCTTCTCCTTCTTCTCTTCCTTTTTTCTCCTGCCTCCTCTTTTTTTCACCCCCCCCCCCCCTTGACCACTAACCTTCAACCCACCCACACCAAGCCCTTTCTAGACTTCAGGATGACCTGGAGTGTGTAGCTAAATCTGTCTGCGATATGTGACAGCCAACTCACCGTAGTCGACTCCTAGGGCACGCATGTAGGTTACATTGTTGCTATTCTTAGCTTTCCATCCAGGCCCCGGTAAACTTAGTCTACATCCATATTCTAATCCAGTCCATAATTGGCATCGGAGATTTTTCATGGGACCTAACTCTGATTGTTTCTCAGCATTGAGTTTTCAACGGTTTAAGAGACAATGGGATCGACTTCATTGCACCGGGTTAATCCGCCTGCCTTGCGCTCCGAAGAGTGTGGATTCGATTCCGCCTGCGTCGTTCGGTTCACGAGTGCAATTTTCTCGGAGATCTCTAAAACCAACCAGGCATCCAATTATCCGAAAAATACCAACCATACAAAAATCAACCAACCAACTAACCAAACACCCACCCAAAAACCAATTAAGCATTAAAAAAAAAAAAAACCAACCAACCATCCCAAAACCAACAAACCATGCAAAAACCAATTAATCAACCAAAAACCACTATCCATCCAAAAAAAATCAAGCCAAATCCCCCCCCCCCCCCCCCCACCAACCACCAAAAAAAAAAATAACATTCAAAAACAAACCAGCCATCCAAAAACCAATCAACCATCAAAAAAAAAAAAAATTAAAAACAATCACCCAATCAAAAGACAACCAACCAATCAACCTACAAAAAAAGAAAAGAAAAAGAAAAGCCAATCAACTGCCTGCTTAACCTCATTTGCATACCAGTTCTCCATCAAATTACTTCCACTTGATCTTTACAACTATTACAATAACTGTATCCGTTAGGGCTGTCCAACTAACTGAAAGGATAAGAGCACCCACATTTAAACTCCCGCTGCGTTGATGATAAGGTAAAGCGTGCAATCCCCACACAGGCATTAAGCTGGACTCAAATGTTGACTTATCATTTAGAAATCATTGACAAACTGTTAAGCATAAAATTGACAAGAAAATCAACTTGTAGTTGATCGAAACGTCTGCAAAGATCATGCAACATTACTACCAGGTGTTTGTAATATCTTACTACACTTTGTATGTAGGTCAAATATGAAAAATGAAGTACATGACGTCATAAAAACATGTGCTATAACATTCATTACATTAGTTTCAATATTTACTGCTATGGTCTAACGCTGTTTTGGGGAAGCTGGAAAGTATTAATGAAGTACTCATTATAACAGGTGTTGGAAATGTCCGCAGGGGGATTCAAAACATAACTGTTCATATTGTCAAATACCTTCTGCAGCGTGTCTGTTGTTATTTCCGTGTATATCGACAGCCATTTCGAAACACTTGTTCAACTAAAAACAAATTTATTTATTTCGTTGATAACACTATTCTGTTTGGAGTGCAAAGAAATACTCCAGCAGACGACAGCCATTCGCTGCATATTGCTTCACGGTGGGCTGTGGAGCACACATTTTTTATGACATCTCATCTCATCTCATCTCATCTCATCGTGTTCCTCTTGTGCCTTGCGGTGAAGTATAAACTTCGTGAGAGTGCCCGATTATGGGCTTCATATATCGACATTCCCATGGATTCTGCTATTCCCTACGTCCAACGTTTACGTGGTCGGCTTCTTTCTCTGTTTTATGACATCATGTACTTAATTTTTCAAATTTGTTCTACATATAAAGTGTAGTGAGACTTTACAAACACTCTGTACGTCCGCTAACTTTTTACGGTAAGCACATTGGACTCACCAGTGACGTGTCGGAGAGAGGGAACACCAGAGGACACAAGGCGAGGGGTATCAGCACCACCGCCAGGGTTTGCCATGAAGCTTTGACACTGGCAATCATCTTCATGACTGCACTCTCTAATCTGTACTTCAATCCGAATGTGAATGTCTTGGCGGCTGTGAATTACAAACAACCAAAGTTTGCAGTCCTTAGCGGATTCTGTGACAATGAAAAAGAGGGTTGACCAAACAATAATGAATGACGGAAAATGTGAATGTGTCACACTTATGACTTAAAGTTGTTAACATGTTAGCAACAATAAATGGAAGAACTTAGCGTCAATTGGCAAGATTGAGAGGAAAAGAAAGCAAGGGGGAGGCAGAGAAGTAAATACTTGGATGGCTTGGCCACGTGGTATGGTCGAGACAAGTACACAGAGCTAATACACGACTCTGGTGATCGTGTGAGGTAGCGAAATATGACCACCTGCGCTTATCGGCATAGCACATAATGATGATAATAGTAGCAGCTATGTTGTATTATAATGCAGTATAACATTTCGACGATATATAAACCTTTGACAGACACGTGAAGTCGCACATAACGATTAATCATCCCGTGTCATTTAATCAGTTAATTCGTTGTGTTGGGAATTCATAGCAGCATCATCATGTGCAAAACAATAACAAACACAGCTGAGTCCAGAATTCACCAGGCTAGATGAGCTTTCATTACACGAGGAAACGTATCTAGCCAAGTCAGAAAGGAGATGATCATCATCCAGTGCCTTGCCGGCTGGTGCGAGCGATCATGCCTCTCCGCAAATTTCGATCTCCGACGACATGGATCAGTTTGTGTGTTGACTCCCTTCTGTGCCATGACACAAGACTGTCAAGAATATTCCCAAGGAAATCGTGCTTGTAAGGAAGGGAAGTCATAACATCTGATGCCTTAGGGTGATTAGAACAAATATTGCTATGGCAAAGGTAGCCTTTTGCAAGATCCATATAGAAGTGCAGGGCTACAGTTACTACATAGTTATGTATTGCTCATCATCCACCCAGTAGAGGTGCAGTTGGAAGTTTTCCTTCTCCAAGTATGAGATCATATGTCATTTCTCATAATCTAAAGTACTTTAAATGTACGTTTAACTGATTCAGTGCCAAACAAACAGTAGGTCTGGACCAAACATGGTACACAATCAAATGAACAAGTATTATAATGTACATTTCCGTTAATTGAGCATCGAAAAACACCACGATACCGCGGTATACACGATACCGCGTAACCACACAAATAACGCGATGACATTATGGCGATGTATCGTCCTTCTGTCCAAATGGGTGAGTCACATATATTATCCTTTGGCAATGAATCAGGAAACCATGCATTGCGGTCAGCGGCGATATTATTTCATTCGTGCACTGAGCTAAAGTTACCATTAAGATCTGCAGAAGGGCATTAGATGAGCGGAGTGTATGGCGCTGGATCGCCTGACTGGTTCGATTCACGGAGTAAGCTACTTGAATGTTTCTACATTATAAGAAAAGTGTGATATACTTCCAGCTCCCCTGATTTCCAGGTTGTACAACGAATGTCTAACGTTTTCAGACAATGGCAAGAAACGGACGACAAGTGTGCATGTTGCGGTTGTCCGAATAAGCCAATACCCAAGTTAAATTTCAAAATTAGACAATCTATCCTACTCCTACTGGCACCTAGCCGTCTTGACAGACGATAATTTGTTACAGTGTGCTTCAAAAAAAAAAAGGGTCATACTAACTGCAACCTATGGTAGTAAGACCAGGGATGAAGTTATATCTCTCCAAAGCACAAAGCCTGGGCTGATTAGTAGAGACCTGTGTTGCCCATGCAGCATGATCCTTCTCTCGGTCTGTCTAGTTCACTCCAGAGAAAAGGTAACACCAATACATCTGGAACAAGGCAAACTGCAGAGCTGATGGATCACCAAAGCAATATTTTAACTTTCCGCCAATTGGAGCTTCGATCCTAGACCAGTTGCCGACCAAGGCTTATGGTCTGGTCTACCCTGCCATGACATTTAATCTTTAGGTTGCATTTCCTTGGACCATGTTATGACCTTGTTTACCCTTCCAGTTGCGATCTATCCGCCGAAACCGTTGGCATGATGTGAGGTGTCGGGTTTTGTGAGCGCTATCCAACACTCTACTGCCATACGGTAGCTCAGTCGTATCTGACTAACACCTGACTACAAAAGCCTATCCACAACAGGAATATCTTTAGCACATGCGATTCTAATGCACACATTAATTGATCTTCGCTGGTACCGGGGAGGGGGAGGGGAGAGAGAAAGAGAAGAGAGAGAGAGAGAGAGAGAGAGAGAGAGAGAGAGAGAGAGAGAGAGAGAGAGAGAGAGAGAGAGAGAGAGAGAGAGAGAGAGAGAGAGATATCATATAATCTAGTCGTCTCACATTTCGTACAATTATCGTTTCGTCAATCAGCTACAAAAAGTTATCGCATTTCATCTCATCTTGTTTCTCTTGAACCTAGCAATATCGAGGTGAGGCATAAACAGCTGGAGAGTACGTTAGCTTACGAAAAGTTACAAATCACATAAGAATCATGATAATTATCATCATCAACTACTTTTGGCGTCCAGCGTTATGGTAGGGGGGGGGGGGGGAGAATAATTAGCGCCCCATTGCCCTATCGGTGGTCTTGGATAGTGTCATTCCGTGTGACTGTACAATATCTTTGATGTGGTCAATCCATTTTATTCTCGGTCGTCCCATTGCTCTCGTAGCAGATCTTCTTTGATGTTGAGCCAGTGATAGTAATTGATGGTGTTGCATTCTAAAGAGATAGCGAAACCATTTGATCTTCTGTCTTTAAATATATGTGGCACAATGTGTTGATCCCACTGTCTGTCTGATAACATTATTTCTTATTTGGTCTCGGATAGTTAAGTTGACAGCTCTTCCCAATCATCTCATCTCACAAGTCTTGATTTTACGTAAGTGTGATTTGTATAATGTACAATTTTACATTGATAGCACAGGGTTGGTGGGAATATGTTATTTATTATCTGTCGTTTTGAGGTCATAGATATATTTGAATATTTCATTAGGGTGAAAGTTGATATATAAGCGCGCTTGCTTTTTTGACATCTGATAATACACAAAAATAGCAGTGTAAAATGCATGCAAGCAAGTGAATGTACTTACACAAAGACGTATACACCTGTCTCTATCAACCTATTTATATGAGCTTATATCTAACTGAATGATGGCATTCAATGATATAGTCCTGTGTGCTCTAGCAATGTAGTCTTTGCTGTGTGTGTTAGTCTGTTTGCACGTTAAATTTTTAACAGGGATTCTCAAAATTTTATCAGAAGCAGGGCTTCCCACATTTCAATTTTGGAACAGGGATTCTCAAAATGTAACCAGTAGCAGGACTCCTCACATTGTTCTCAGGTTTAACCACGAGAATATAGTAATTCTTCAATACACGGCACTGGTGGGGGGGGGGGGGGGGGTGGGGGGTGTTTGTACTACATACACATACAGAAATCAGTGGGATTTAGTACTACCACATACAGAGATCAGTGAAATTTAGTAATACCACATAAAGAGATCTGGGGGATTTAGTACTACTACATACAGAGATCTAAGGGATTTAGTACCACCACATACAGAGATCTGGGGGATTTTGTACTAATACATACGTAGATGTGGAGGATTTAGTACTACCACATAAAGAGATTTGGGGGATTTCGTATTACCACATACAGAGATCTGGGGGATTTAGTACTATCACATACAGAGATCTGGGGGGATTTAGTACCACCACATACAGAAATAAGTGGGATTTAGTACAATCATTTACAGAGATCAGTGGGATTTAGTATTACCACATACGGAGATCTGGGGGATTAAGTACCACCACATACAGAGAACAGGGGGATTTAGCACTAATACATACATAGATGTGGAGGATTTAGTACTACCACATACAGAGATCTGGGGATTTAGTACTACCACATACAGAGATCAGTTGGATTTAGTACTATCACATAGAGAGATTAGTGGGAGTTAGTACTATCACATACAGAGATCTGGGTTATTTAGTACCACCACAGACAAAGATCTGTAGGAGTTAGTACTACCACATGCGGAGATATGGGGGATTTAGTACTACCTCATACAGAGATCAGTGGGATGTAGTACCACCACATACAAAGATCTGAAGGAGTAAGTACTAACATACATAGAGATCTGTG
This sequence comes from Cepaea nemoralis, assembly GCA_014155875.1. Classification (NCBI taxonomy): domain Eukaryota; kingdom Metazoa; phylum Mollusca; class Gastropoda; order Stylommatophora; family Helicidae; genus Cepaea; species Cepaea nemoralis. The sequence goes on from JACEFZ010013715.1 coordinate 1,106,993, forward strand.
GGATTTAGTACTACCACACACAAAGATCAGCCATCCTCAGGGATCAACATGAGTGTTCGAATATCTAACCTGTACTCACCTTTGACAGATGGTACTAAACTCCTGCCAGGAGATCAGCATGTGAGCGCCCGTTCTTAAGCATTCGGTGTGCTGATGCCGAGGTAGCGAGTTCAATCCCTACATCGGTCAGATGAACTAAATTGTGGACTTATCGTTTCTGATTTGGGGAGGTAAATTACGAGTATCTCAGAAGTCAGAGTGAGTTTGCCTGATAGCGAGGGACACTAGTGATAGGGAAAGCTGATCCACGCCCAAAACTCATTCCAGTGCACTAGATGTAATAACACGCGTATGAACTACACTTGAATTCAACGTTAGTGAACACACACACACACACACACACACACACAAACACACACACACAAACACACATACACACACATCACACACACACACACACATCACACACACACACACACACACACACATCACACACACACATCACACACATCACACACATCACACACACACACACACACACACATCACACACACACACACATCACACACACACACACACACACACACATCACACACACACACCCACACACACACACATCACACACACACACACATCACACACACACACATCACACACACACACACACACATCACACACACACATCACACACACACACCCACACACACACACACACACACACATCACACACACACACATCACACACACACACATCACACACACACACACATCACACACACACACCCACACACACACACACACACCCACACACACACACACACACACACACACATACACACACACATACACACACACACACACACCCACCCACACACACACACACACACACACACACACACACACACACACACACAAAGACCCTGTTACAGTCAACCCCTGATATTTAAAGGACACAGTGTCCTTTAATGGAACTTCAAAACAATGTTTTCCCGTAGTGAATTTGAATAACGAAGACACAAAAGATAGATTGCACGATTTATTACCTGGCATATTTCGCTGCATCTCGCCAGGTACATACTGCAGAATTCACACAACATAAGAAAATAACTAGATAAATCCTTCAAGCTGAAATATACACATGTTCGCACAGTAATGTCAATTGTCTACCACGGTAATTTTAAACTAACCAACATGTCTTTCTGGTTGCACAAAACTGGCTTGTGTAGATTCATCATTATGGCTTCTGCAAACTTTAACAAGCGAGTATTTTGTGTGTTAAACAACACGAGAAAGGCACTGTCTCTATCAATCACATGGCCGCTTTCCAGCACATGCATAGCAATTGATGAAGCTGGAAGCTTCCGGTGTGTGGATCCCACTAGGCTCCCATCGCCTGTGTGTAGTATCTTGCTAACTTAACATTTAAGAACAACAATTTGACATAACAACACTTAAAATTAAAGGAAGTGAACAATTCATCTGGTGAAAGGTACAAACTATGAATATATTTGCATTATCCCAAAAGCAGAGTTTCGGAAGACAGAATTACAGATCCAAGGAAACCATAATAAATGAACACATGGACATTGGACAAACTGGGTCATCATCTGACTGGTCTACAGTTAGTTGTATCCTCCAAGAAAAGTTCTAGAACGTCCTGAATGCACTGTCTGGTTTCGCTGCACTGAAGCACATAAAAGTAACTCATCTGGTGCAGTTAACTTCTTCTTGGTGTTTGTTTAACATCAGTTTTGATTAGCAACACTTTTATGTCCTGCAGGCCTGTGATTATGTCATAGCACAGAAACAAAAGTCAAACATGACCAGGTCTGCTTACACATCCAGTAGGCGGGTCAACTTAGTTGGTGTTGCCACAATTAGAAAGAAAGAAATAATACTTATGGCGTCGCTAGGACTAGGACCATAACATCAGAAACAAAACAACAACAAAATCAAAAACCAAAAAAAATAAATCCCTGACTGTGGGTTCCGACTGCCTTCAGTTTGAGCTTATTTCCCATAAAGCAAATTCCTCTACTATCCTTCTATTTTCTCGGAAAAAATTTCCTTTTCGCAAGATTGTCTTTCATTATATCTACTCGAAGTGGCTTCTTCAGCATCACCTGGAGAAAAAATATTTACAATGTAAAATCCTGCGAAACACCCAACATGAAGAATGAAACTTTCCAACAGTCAGCTGTTCTGCGAGAGACACTGAGCTGTATGGGTTAAACCGGATACAATGTAGTCGATCATCTTTCTTTCTAGTCTTCCCCCCCCCCACCCATTTTTAAAAAAAAACCATACCCTGACCTAACATATGTGAATGTGTAGCACACCACGCCCCCAAAGCAGTATCTCTGATACGGTTCCATTTACATTTAACTTTACTTCTCTTCCTGGGTGAATCTGAGATCCCCTGGGTCTGTGCTGCTGAATAAATTAAGGCAACCGTGACATAATCGGTTTGTCTACATCAGAGATTCTAACCTGCACAGTTCGCGGTGACTGGACTAGCCATGTGGCCTTAATTCCTCAGGCTCAAGACCCCGCTATCCTACACCGCAAGGTACTATAGGCAGTAAATGACAGTTTAAATGATAGTGATTCTCAAACTGTGTGGTGCTAGGACCCTCCCGGTGGGGTGAGCAAATAGATTTAGTAGGGTATGTGTGTATGACTTTTTGTGTGTAAAGATCAATTCAAAGCAGACTGGATCACAAAGTCTAACTGTCTCAAGTATACGGGTGGAGATGGCACCGATTATTGTAGGTCTGAGGTGGGTATATTTGGTATACAAGTTACAAATGCAATTCATCATCTCATCTCATCATGTTCCTCTTGTACCTTGCGGTGTCGAGGTGAAGTATAAACTTCGTGAGAGTGCCCGGTTATGGGCTTCGTATATCGACATTCCCATGGATTCTGTTATTCCCTCCGTCCAACGTTTGCGTGGTCGGCCTCTTCCTCTGTTTCCATCTGGTCTGTACATCATTGCTTGTTGTGGCATGCTGTTGACTGGTAGCCTACTTGCATGGCCAAACCATTTGACTTGCTGCTTTCTAATAAAATCTAGAGCAGCTTTAACCCCCACTTTAGTCCTGATTTCTTCATTTCTGATCTTATCTCTTCTTGATACGTTGAGTATTCTTCTCAGGAACCTAATTTCTGTTGTTGTGATTTTTCTTTTCTCTTTTTCTGTCATTGTCCAGGTTTGGCATTGGTAGCACAGAGTTGGTAGGAAGATTGTGTTGTAAAGTGCTTTCTTAGTAGTTATTGATACATGTTTGTTCTTTAGTATTGGTGCCATTTGTCCAATGAGTTGATTTGCACAAATGCAATTGTGATGTCTATAGTCTGTTTACTTTTGTCTGCCCCAATATAAAATTCCATATCTCAGTAACCAACTGAGGGAAAATGATGAGAGTTAGCATATAACCTTATCATTATGTCCACCCAACAACAACAAAATTTTGTTCTGTAGATTGTACAGCAGATTTCAACATTTGTTTATATGCGGTATATAATTTACGGGACAGAGATGAAGTCCATGTTATTAAAGGTATTACCTCTTCACACGGAAACATTAGCGCTGAATAGTTAATTTTCTCGTGGGACATAGGATTGGCCTTATGACAAGTGCCTCGCGTAGAGCCTTGTGTCGTCATCCGAACTGGCGGAAAATTACTGTAAAACAAGTTTCTTAGCGAGAAATCACTAGTTTTTCACCAAAATATCAAAGAAAAGTCGCCGCTTTCTATGATTTAAGTTGCTTTTGGATCTATCAAAGACATATTCCTTGGCTGGGGGTAAATATAGGACGGCAGGAAAAATTTAATAACGATGCAACAGACAGTTATCAAAATAATTGATAGTGAATGAAGGCATTCATTTCTGGACAGACTATAATTCTCTCATCTCATCTTGTTCCTCTTGTACCTTGCGGTGTCGAGGTGAAGTATAAACAGCGGGAGAGTGCCCGTTTATGGGCTTCATGTATCGAGATTCCCATGAGCTCTGTTATTCCCTGTGTCCATTGTTTACATTTTCGGCATCTTCTTCTGGTTCCATTTGGTCTGTTCATCGTTGTTTGTTGTGGTATACTGTCAGTTGGTAGCCTATTTATGTGGCTGAACCACTTCACCTGCAGTTGTCTAGAATAACAACTGTTTGGACCAAGCATGAGGCACAATCAAATGAACAAGTATTATAATGAAATTTCTGTTCGCTGAGCGCTGAAATTGTGGAAGATACTACGAAATAAAACAAATAATAAGATGGCCGTATTATGTCGATATATCACAGGAAGTCAACTGGGGAACCCGTTGAGGCCACAGAGACAGTTACATAAATAAACACACACAGTATTGTTTGGCGCTCACAGAAGGAGAAGAAGGAAGTAGAGACTAGAGAACGCACTAGACAACATACAATTTGATAGCTATAGTTACCGACCGGGATTCGAACCTGTCACCCCCATATGGCGACAGCGCCTCACTGCAGGAACAAGTGTACTTCGACGCATAGTGAGTGTCTAGTTGGTCATGCGCCGAAGTACACTTGTTCCTACAGTGAGACGGTGTCGCCATTTGGAGGTGACAGGTTCGAATCCCGGTCGGTAACTATAGCTGTTAAATTTTATGTTGTCTAGTGCGTCCTCTAGTCTCTACTCCCTCCTTCTTCTTCTGTGAGGGCCAAACAATACTATGTGTGTTTATTTATGTATATAGATATATCGTTCTTCTGTCCAAATAAAAGGTCGGATTAGCCGGTCTCTCTGGCCGAGGGGTTACAACACTTTCTCTCCGTAATCCCGTTTATCACGCAGAGTCTCGTAGCGGGCGAGAGCTGGGAGCGGTTCTACTCCCGCTGGTGACTTGCGCGATAACTGAGCCGGCCGCTCAGAAAGCAATGGCAACCTACTGAGCGTAATATTGCCAAGAAATCAACAGACAGCTGCAAGATGCTGCTGTTGACAGCGATATCCTGTAAAGCAGTGGTTCCCAAGCTTTTCAAGCAGAGGGCCATATCTGCTATTTTCGGTAGTTAAGTGGGCCACAATGTTATAAAATTATAAAAGTCGTACAATGTCATTCTTACCTTCCTTAACTTTCGTCAACAAAATTCTAAAACTTTAAAGGTAGTCAGTGTCAGACTATACTGCGGTCATTTTTTTTTGGGGGGGGGGGGGGGGGGGGTTATTAATCAAAAGTTCATTTAACAATACATTTTAAATCAGTTTCGAAAATCGCTAGTTAATGTAATTAATTTACAATTGTAACTGTTCTTCATAACCAGTTACTTAAGTTCAGATGCCAGTTTATCAATGTCTGGGCGCAAATATGTCGTGCCCAAAGTCATAAGCGGAGCTAGGTTACTGTCGGTGAGTCTGGAACGTTGCTTTTTTTTTTTTTTTTTTTTTAATAACGATCATTGCGGAAATGACTGCTCGCATCTGTAAGTCGAACCAAAACGACAAATGTATTATCTGAACGAATGAACGCAAGTGTTCAAATAGTTCGACTGACAATAGTCGCTAGAATGAAATCATATGATCAGCTGAAGGTTGCGAACTGAACAGGCGCATTCGATAATATCTGAACATAACAACCACGAGCAGAGTAAATTACCACACGCTGATGGGGCGCTCAGAGTGCATTTTTTGAAATTATTAAAATATATTATATTAAATACGAGGCCTCGCGTGCCACTTACT
>JACEFZ010013716.1:0-27472 GCA_014155875.1 Cepaea nemoralis
AACCACTGTATAAGCTCACTAACCTTTGTGTTGGTATGTAAGTCCACTAACCGCCATGTTGGTATGTAAGTCCACTAACCACTGTGTTGACATGTAAGTCCACTAACTGCTATGTTGGTATGTAAGTCCACTAACCACTGTATTGGTGTGTAAGCCCACTAACCACTGTGTTGATATGTAAGTCCACTATGGAGTTGGACGGGGTAGAAGATAAGCTACACCGTCTCTTCATCACAGTTCCAGAGTGCCGTACTGCGTGTACACTCTGTGGGGAGGACTCCCACTGGAGTAATAAATGTCCGACCAAAGTACAAATCAAGAAGGGGCCTAGAGTGCCACAAAGAGTCACCTCGAACTCCCAGACAAATCAACATAGTAAAGAGGATGAAGACGGTTGCCAGCTGGTCAATAGAAAAAGGGGACGCTCAACCAAGAGCCTGTCTGACGGTGGGAGCTCGACACCTTCAGTCCCCCAAACACCTGTTACCATGCTGCTGCCTCTCAACAACCGCGACTACCCTACACCGTCTGAAGCGCAAAGGGCAAATGAAAAGAAATGTACTGAAAAGCGAGAAGACAAATCGACCGACACAGAACAAAGCAACAGAGAACCTCAGACAGATTTGAACTAGTCCCTCTTTGACACGTGGACCACAGCGATTCTGTCACGCACAAAAAAAGACTGAAAAGCGGGAAGACAAATCGACCGGCTCAGAACAAAGCAACAGAGAACCTCAGACAGATTTGAACCAGCCCCTCTTTGACACGTAGACCAAAGTGATTCTGTCACGCACAAAAAGGTCCCTTGTATAGATGAATGAAGCTCTATAGTGATGACTCGGCAAATATTGAATTAATATTGTAAAGAAGCCAATATTATTTCCAGTATTGGGAAAAAGCCATTATAATTTCCAATGTTATTTCAACATTGTGAAGAAGCCATTATTCATTACTGGATTGAAATAAAGTCAGTAGGACTTACAGTGTTGTGATGAATCAGTGAATAGTGTTTCATAATATATGAAGTCTAGAATGTGATGAATCAGTGACTAAGGTTTTCGCGATTTATGAAGTCTAGAGTGTGATAATCAGTGAATAGTGTTTCACAATTCATGAATTTCGCAACCAGTAGAAGTTATAGAATTGGGATGTATCTGTGAATATTGAGTTATTGTTGATGAAGCCCGATAGTTCAAGTGGGGTGATAGAATTTCAACAATAATTCACAGTATTGGTAAAACAATCAAGTGCTATCAAGAGTATTCTAGATGAAAATTACTCCATAGTATTTCAAGGAAGAGAAGTTTTTCTCAAGGAGTTGAAATCCGAAATACCAAGTCCTGGTGAAGCTGTCGGCATCCTAGAGAAGATCTGGAAGGAGTCTGCCAGAATTTCAGATGAATTGTGCGTCACAATCTAAACTCCTAGTCTGTGACGAAAGATCATTTAAAGATCTACAGACACTATCACAACTTTTGGACCAATTATCTCCCTGGGGACATGCCGTGGACTCTAATTGCTAGTTATAAAGCCCCGATTGTTGTCCCCCAAACAAAATGTGTCATGGACATTCACATGGCATTAGAGCGTCACCCTGTAATTTGATATCAGGCCAACAACACCAACAATGTGAAGCTTCACCTCGGTTGCTATGTGGCCCAGAAATTACAAAGAAGCCACATTTTAATGAGAATGATAATTTAAAGTTTATTGCCCAAGTCACGGCATTCAATGTACTGCGGCCTTCATAAATCACAATGTGTGTGTGTGTGTGTGTGTGGGGAGAGAGAGAGAGAGAGAGAGAGAGAGAGAGAGAGAGAGAGAGAGAGAGAGAGAGAGAGAGAGAGAGAGAGAGAGAGAGAGAGAGATGTACAAGTGTAACATGCATTCCGCTTGTGGAAATGGAAATGAAGCAGTGCACGGAATGTGTGTTTACATGCACAATGCCATAAATGTCATATTATCATAACTGTACATGTATGTATTTGTTTTAATAACGCATCTGACACTCAACACTAACAAACGGCAACGCTCTGTAAAATACACAAACAAAATAAACACGCTTACACCTTGTAAATATACATCGCTTTGCATGAAAACACGTTTGAAAAAAAAAACATTTTTTTTGTCCATTTACACAGAACTGGTTCTATACAACATTTCAGCACTCTCTTTCTTACATTCAGTGATAGTGACTTATTGCATAAGATACTCATCATTTTCTTAAATGCGGCTTTTGCTTGCCCTATTCTGCTCTTAATCTCTGTTGAACATCTTCCATGTGATGTTATAAGTGCCCCAAGGTATTTAAAATTATCCACTTGGTTAAGCATTGTCCCTTCTATTTCTATGTCACATTCTGGGTATCACCATTTTCTTTGATACATGGACATTGTTTCTGTTTTCTTGATATTCACGGAGAGTCCTTTCTTTGCACTCTCTGTTATCACAATGTCTAACAATTGTTGTAGGTCTGTTGAATTCTCCGCCACTAATACTGTGTCAACTGCATAGCGTATATTATTTATATTATAACCTCGGATTAGTATTCTTGGCGTCTCTTTGATCTCTCTCATTATTACTTCGCTATATAGGGAGAAGAGATCCGGTGACAAGACACACCCCTGTTGTACTCCTAGCTTTATTTCCCATTTTAATTTATGCTACTTAGTTTCAGTAAATATTCTTTATTATTCTTAAGGGAGATCCGGTGACAAAGATCCGGAAGAGATCCGGTGACAAGACACACCCCTGTTGTACTCCTAGCTTTATTTCCCATTTTAATTTATGCTACTTAGTTTCAGTAAATATTCTTTATTATTCTTAAGGGAGAAGCTATAAACAAAATTTTTTGTCTAGTCCGAGCCGCTATACACAAAAATGTGTGGCTGGTCACGTGATTATTCGGCACAACATTTTGTGAATAGTACGAGCCGCTATCCACAAAAATTTGAAGAAGACTATTATTCTCTCTTCTCGTCTGTCTTTTTTTTTTTTTTTGCAAGTTCTTTTTCTTCAAACCTCACAAAGACAATATTTGTCGACAAGGACACACTCTACGTACAGTGATATTTTATTTGGCAAATAAAATTCACGTTAAACAAAGACATCTATTGGATTCATCCGAGACTCGATCACTCCGTCGTTGCCTGGGGGATGCGTCCCCGGTAGCTGCCGCAGATTCATAGAGAACACTTTACTCAGATGCTTCGAGTTTCTCAGTTCTATATTCTAGTTCCTAAAACAAGCAACTAGAAAGTCGCTTAGAAGCCCTGAAGATGTGGATATACAGACGAATATGTCGTATTTCATGGAAACAAAACAATCAAATGCAGAGGTTCTAGAAAAACTGGGATTGAAAAAAAAAAGAGAGAGAGAGAAAGAGAGAGAGAGACAGAGAGAGAGAGAGAGAGAGAGAGAGAGAGAGAGAGAGAGAGAGAGAGAGAGAGAGAGAGAGAGAGAGAGAGAGAGAGAGTTAGTTAACGGAAGGAATAAAGAGGAGGCAAGGAACTAAACTAAAATTTAAAAAAATTGCTGGCGAGCAGTCGAACCCCAGTCCCCCACGTGACAGGTTGAGATACTAACCACTACACTACCGAGAACACAATGATAGTTCCAAAAACATTAATTATGTAGTCAAAAGGAAGTAAGCATCACGTGACCAGCTACACATTTTTGCGTATAGCTTTTTTTTTTTTTTAGGGTTTGGCGGTCATCCCAGACGAGCTGGTTCCCCGCCTCCCCTGTTTTTGGCGTGGACCCTTAGTCCCACTGTGAGCTATTGCCCACAGTGGTCCACCGGGCCCACATTTAAAGTGATTAATGTGAGGTTTTTTCTTTGGTGTGTGGATCACCCGGCCCCCGACCAGACCAGGCGCACTACTGCGGGGAGCAGCAAATGCGTCTGACCTTAGCCACGGGACCGAGATTGATCCTCCCGGCCTCCGACCAGACCAAGCGCACTACTGGAGGCCAGCAAATACACTTGATCTTAGCCAAAAGGCCGAGAAGCGATGTCCCCTCAATGTTGATATTTCCAACGCATAATAATAAATCACACAATTTATACAAATGCGCATGCATTTCCCTAGTTGCTTAGAGCATATTTAAAAAAATCATACTAATATGATTGTAATGCCTTGATTGATCACTACACTTAATAATTATGTTCAAGCATTCTGCGGAATTACCAAATATCTAAAAGAAAACCACTTAAATAAGCAATGAGTAGGGGACAAGGGGATATAAACAACTAATATTATTACAAGGGAGATAACTGGATGGTTAAACAAGATAAATCATATACTAGCGATAATATTTACAAATAAGTTCAAACTTCTCTCCTGCACCCTTAGAAATATAGGAATCAATACGGAAGTAAAATGTATTAATGCCATATAGAACACGTTTAGATTTCTTACACAGTGTGTTTTTAATATTTACATACTTACATTTTATAATCGACTTTTTAGTCGTTTATTCATGTGTTAAATGTTATTTGTATACTTTCAATGTAGGAGTAGTTTGGGCTCGCAGTGGCCTCCCTATATGGGGGGAGAACATTTTTTTACTGGCCTCATAAGGCCACAACCAGGAAACAAAAGTGATTCAGCAATATTGTTGACACATATGTGCGAATGAGCCTGAGTGTGGAAGGTTTTTCTGTTAAATGGTTTGGTATGCATGGGAGCGAATGGTTATTTAACCACCATCGTTAACAGGTAATATGCATGCAGTTACACCATGCCAGGAATATAATGTTGTCACACGTGTATAAATGTATATGCTGTATTTGCTAATGTAAATAAGACACTGTGTATGTACATAATAAACTTTAAAAAAAAAAACAATAAACACTGTATTGATATGTAAGTCCACTAACCACTATTGGTATGTACGCGACCTAACCACTGTGTTGATATGTAAGCTCACTAACCACCATATTGGTATGTAAGACCACTAACCACTGTGTTAATATGTAAGTCCACTAACCACTGTGTTGATATGTAAGTCCACTAACCACTATTGGTATATACGTCCACTAACCACTGTATTGGTATGTAAGTCCACTAACCACTGTGTTGATATGTAAGTCCACTAACCACTGTATTGGTATGTAAGTCTACTAACCACTGTGTTGATATGTAATTCTACTAACCACTGTGTTGATATGTAAGTCCACTAACCACTATATTGGTATGTAAGTCCAATAACCACTGTATTGGTATGTAAGTCCACTAACCACTGTATTGGTATGTAAGTCCACTAACCACTGTATTGGTGTGTAAGTCCACTAACCACTGTATTGGTATGTAAGTCCACTAACCACTGTATTGGTATGCAAGTCCACTAACCACTGTATTGGAATGTAAGTCCACTAACCACTGTATTTATATGTAAGTCCACTAACCGCTGTATTGGTATGTAAGGTCACTAACCACTCTATTGGTACGTAAGTCCACTAAACACTGTACTGGTACTACTAACCACTGTGTTGATATGTAAGTCAGTTTGTGCACCGTGTTGAGAATCTCGTGGATTCCAATTCCAATATCTCAAGACAAAAATTCCAAATTCGGCCTCGTTCAACCTGCCTCTTCAGCTGTGGTTATTGTTGAGGTCCGTGGTTTTTGTGTGTTCATTCACCCTATTTCTTGTGGTTATTGTTGAGGTCCGTGGTTTTTATGTATTCATTCACCCTATTTCTTGTCTTGTGCGCTCTTACGAGTGAGTCCTATCTCGGACTGGTTATGTTGGTTTGTGTCTGTGACGTCAGCTGGGGGGTTGGTGGCGGCTGTCCTTTGTGCCCGTCTTCTGGTGATTTCTCTTGTTAGTGGCAGTTTCTGGCTTTTCTGGTTGCAGTCCTTATAAGGACTTTTTATTTAGTCTTTTTGCCAATTTTGTGTATAGCCCATAGTAGCTTTTCGACGTTTTCATTTTCTTCCATGCGCCTTTGTTCTCTTTCGGTTTTTGTTGCCTTTCGATCTCTTCCTCCGTGGTCAGCCATGGGACGATTTCCCCCTCATCTATATAGTATGCCCCTGGGTGTACGTCATCCGTGTTTAAGTCTGGGCATTCTTTATAGGTACGGTAGGGCATTGGTTTTCCCTTGTGTTTCTTGTACTTCTTTTCTTTTTCTTCCATGCGCCTTCTGTATTCCTTGCATCTGAGTTCATGATCCCTGTTCATCTCTGCGATTTCTTCCTCGGTAAAACATGGGGGAATCGGGGTGTCCTCCATGCCGTCGTCGTGGTACTCATCTCGGTTTTCTTCAGAGGCCTGGCGGGATAATGATTTCCCCTTGTGTTTCTCTGGCATCGTAGTTGGGCTGCTAGGCGGTTTTAGCTTGCGTTCCAGGCTCGGTCTTTTGTTGGTTTTCCTCTTGCGGTTTCTCTGTGGGTTCTTGTATGGCTTCTGTTGGTTTGTTTTGGAGAAGTTCTATTCCAGCTTTATGTAGTTCTCTCTCCGCTTTAATGGTGCGTAGTATTTCTTCTTTTTCCTTCTTCATCTCGGCCATACGCTCCATCTCTTGTTTGATGTTGTGCTGGATCTCTTTCATGTCGGCCAGCAGCTTCTCATTGTCGCTGGTTGGTGCTGGTGTCTGTAGTGCCTTGACTTGCTTCTTCAGCTCGTCTATTTAGTTCTGCAGTTGATCTCTTACAGCTTGTGATATACCCGTGGCCGTCTCGCACCTCCGCATTGCTTCCTTATATGGTGTCTTTGTTGTAGTGGCGAGCTTTAAGACGTCTCTGTGTCTTTGGAGGTATGGACAGCCCAGGTATCTTGCTCCATGCTTGCCCAGGCAGTTGGCGCACTTTCTTTTGTTGTTGGGTGCTCGGAAGTCCGTGTTCAGCTTGGCCAGCGGACACTCCTTAAAGGCGTGGTGATCGGCGCAGTAGCGGCAGATTTCCGTCTTACTGTGACATGTTGCTCTGCTGTGGCTGGCCCTCTAGCATCTGGAACATTGGGTGATTCGTGGTATGAATCCTTCGGGCTGTTGAATTTTCTGGTTTATAGATTCCTGGCGTGGTATCTCGCTGCCCTCAGTCGTCACCACCGCTAGTGTCGTAGGAATCTCTGAATAAGTCAGGATCTGCTCCGCCTTCACAGATTCGAATGTTGAGATTTTTTTCCTGTAACTGCTTCTGGATTTCTTCGTCTGGCAGCTCCACTTGAATCCGCTTGATCCGCCTTCACGATTCGAATGTTGAGATTTTCTTCCTGTAACTGCTTCCGGATTTCTTCGTCTGGCAGCTCCACTTGAATCCGCTTGATCTGCTTTCACGATTCGAATGTTGAGATCTTCTTCCTGTGGCTGCTTCTGGATTTCTTCGTCTGACAGCTCCACTTGAATCCGCTTGACAACCCATCGGACTATTTTTGAGTCGGCGTTTCCGACTCTAGTGTCTTTCTCCTCCTTTTTCTCTGCTGTTTTGGATCTTGTCTGTGGTGGGCTGTCGGCAGTCTCCCTCGTGGTGGCTTCAGTAGTAGCTGTAGTTTCAGGTTCTTTGTTACAGCTCGCAGGCAGGCTCTCCACGTTCGTCTTCTTGACGGTCTTGTCGGCTCCCACGCTGCACATCTTGGATACCGCGTGTCTTTTGGTGCTCTTGCAACGTGCCATTTTCCCGCGATCACGCTTCTTGACTTGTTCAGGCGACTTATCTTGATAGCGCTCGCAACGACGCACGTCACTAACGAATGATCTCGTGGAGAGGAGGCTTGGGTATTTATAGAGGAACCCGTATGACATTCAGACCTGAATACACTACCCCCAATAGATGTTTTTGCATCAAATAGCTTATCATTTATAATATTAATAACACCAAACCTGATCACCACATTTCTGTACTGCTAATAATTAGCGTAGGGGTTAACGTCTTTATCCGTAATCCCGTATATTCTCGTGAGTAACGCAGCTGCGCGAGAATCGGCAGTGGTTCGAGTCGCGCTAGTAACTTACGGGAGTATGTGAGTCGGTCCCTCAGAAATCAATGGCAAACTACGGAGCATAATCTTGTCTAATACATCAACAGCAGCTGAAGAATACTGGTGTTGACTGCAACGTAAGGGATATGCAACCAAAAAAAAAAAAAAAAACAATTAAAGTAACGGATGCGTTAATTGTTTTTTTTTTTTTTCTTTTAATAAAAAAAAAAGTAATTAAAGTAACGGATGCGTTATTCTACTAAATATCATAATGGGAAGACTTGGTAAGAAAATGGAAGAAGAAATTAACGTGGTTCAAGCTGGATTTAGACAAGGAAGAGGAACAAGAGATCACATATTCAACATGCGTTTAATAATAGAGAAATGCATAGAATTTAATGTAAACCTATTCTCATATTTTGTGGATTATTCAAAGGCATTTGACTGTGTACAATATCAGAAACTTTGGGAAATCATGAGGAATATGTGTTGATACAACTCAAAAGAATGCTCTATCTAGAACAACAAGCAGCGGTTAGAATAGATGGTGAGACATCAGACTGGTTTGACATCAAGCAAGAGGTCCGGCAGGGCTGTGTGCTGTCCCCCTATTTCTTTAACTTGTACGCCGAAAATATAATGAGAAATGTTAGAGATGATATAAACAGGGAGCTATATGACGCCCTAAATATCGGTGGTCATGACATACCAGAGATTCGGTATGCTGATGATACAGTATTGCTATCCACAACACAGACTGGAATAGAAAACCTAATAGCCTCAACCCAATTGAATAGTGAAAATCACAACTTATATCTTAACATAGCAAAAACAAAGATAATGCATACAGATAAAACTACTATGGAGAAAGAAATATATGTTAATGAGGAAAAATTGGAGGTGGTGGAAAATTTTGAATATCTTGGATCATTGATTACCAACAACGGTGACACAATGAAAGAAATTAAACGACGACTATCAATTGCTCTTCAACGACTAAAACAGCTGAATAAATTATGGAATGGGACAGACAGAACTACAAAAATTAGATTTTTAAGAGAATGCATCTTTCCCATTGCAACATACGCCTGTGAGACCTGGACACTTACTAAACAAGCTGAACAGCGCATAAATGCCTTTGAATATAAATGTTATAGACGGGTTCTAAGAATATCTTGGTTAAAGAAAAAAACAAATGCATCCATACTTCAAGAGTTGAATATTGAAGAAGGTTGGCTATTAAAGACGATAAAACAAAGAAAATTGAAATATTTTGGTCACTTGAAACGTCATGAAAGTTTGGAGAGAACAATAATGGAGGGATATATGCCTGGGAAGAGAGGAAGAGGAAGGCCAAAGAGAAGATGGGTGCAGGATGTGGCGGATGATCTCCAGATGGGTGTATCGGACGCGGGACATCTTGCTTATGATCGAGAGGTTTTCCGAAAGGTTGTTATGGGAGCGAGGTTCTGCAAAGGACATGCTACTGAATGAATGAATGAATGAACGGATGCGTTAACGTACCGGTTACGACGTCATGTTTGAATTAGCTTGAGCTTGATCGGACAAGATTTCGACGCCAGCTCCCATCGCTCACTAAAACCAATATTCTAAAATTGTTTATAGTCTTGCAGTTCACCACCACCATCATCATCATCATCATCATCATCATCATCATCATCATCATCATCATCGTCGTCGTCGTCGTCATCATCATCATTATCATCATCATCATCATCATCATCTTCATCATCATGTGACTGACCAGCTGGCGTAGGCGTTCATGTTTCTCCAGAGATCTCGGCCCTTAGTCCATTGGATTAAATCTACTGATGATATTCCTCCATGCCACTGTTTCAGTCGATCCAGCATTATTTCTCTGGGTCTGCCTGTGTCTCTTTTCCCACCGCTCTTTCCATTTGTCACGATATTCTCCAATGCCTCTCTTCTCATCACATGACCAAACAATACTGTTTGCCCTTTCTTATAGCTATATAATGTATTTTCGTTAGCTTCATCCAAACAATCGTTGTTAGTTACTCTAGCAATTTAATGTATTCGCAACATTCGTCTCAGGAACCACACCTCCACTGCCTCCAAGCTTTTCCTAGTTTGTTCATTAACGCTTCATGATTCGCTGCCATACAGCAAAACAGGTTATATATAATATTTTACCACTCTCTTACATTCTGTGATAGTGACTTGCATTTGGGTCGGTGTACATTAATTACTTAATTGAATTGCTATTTTTCAGTAGTATTATAGCAGATCGTGTCTCTTCAATTTATGTGGGTGTTTTGAAACCTGGATTGCTATGTGTAAACAGACAATAATATAACACAGGCGACATATGATTTCATAATCTAGCACTCTGTATGGTATAGTTTCTTCTGTAATCGAATATAACTTTCTACCAAGGAGTTGAATCTCCATGGCGAAGTGGTCAAGCCGTTTTTCTCGGGCTCCGAAGGTTGTGGATTCGATTCCGGGCCGCGTCCTTCGGTTCACGAGTGAATTTTTTTCGGAAACTCCTGTGGGTCGTTGCTGGAGCTACAGAGCTCGTGCTTTATGCGACGCTTTCCGCGCTGCGGAAAGAGACTGGGCCATATGGGATAAAAACCTGGTGCAATGAAGTCGACCCTGTCGACTTTTAAGTACTTTTAAATATATGTTTTTTGCACTGTTGTCTGTTTTCTTTTTAAGATTTTTGTCATGAGATTGCATTTTCTGCTTATTTCTGGCATCTTCCTGGGATAAAAACGTGCACGCCATACCTCTGAAAACTGTAGGAATCAAAGAAAACAATGCCAGCCATATATAGTTGTTTAATTAACACAACTATTTAATTATTGTCACAAAAAGTGTTGTTAGGCAGATCTGCTATCACATACGGCATGTAAGTAAAGGATTGTTTAGACATCGTTGCTGTTCTTTCCTTTCATTTTAATTCAGTTCTAGACCATGCAACTCACCTAAGTTTATTGGTTATTCCAAATAGGATATACTTTTCTCAGCTTGTATCTTTCCCATCCAGTCGTTATATTAACTCACGGATACCAGTTATTACTTAAACTCCTTTTGTCCCATCACCGTCATCGATGTGTGCCTGGTCAAACTGGCACAGATATTCATGGCTCTCAACAGATATGTCTGTGGTGTTCTGGATCAATTCTACTTATGGTAACCCCCCCCCCCCCTTTTTTTTTTCATGCCACCATCCTCTTAAACCATCATTTCTCTCGATCTGGCTCTGTCACTTCTGCTGCCCATCTTTCCAATCGCCAGGAGTACCTTGTACTCCAATGCCACTCATCTCATTGTATGATCAAGGAATTTGTTCTATTTAAAGATTTTAAAATCAAGACTCGTAGCAGGACCATGCTGGTAGTAATCTGAAGTGTTAAGACCATCATATTTGTGTAGGCCTGGGCGCACGGAGGAATAGGTGGCAAGCCTTTCCCTCACACAGCGAACAATGAGAGCTGACATAGAACAGTGTCCGGTAGTGCTTATGCTATTGTTAGCTTAACAGTCCTAACCTTTACAATAACGTACATGCTACACAGTGTGTCCTATAGTGTTATTATAAGTTCTTGTACGCCCAGGCATTTGTTACTTAAGTAACAACTTTTTTTTTGTTGCGTATCTTTCTTACAGAACATCGCTTTCAACACCAGCATTTTACTGCTGTTGTTGATGTCTTGGCAAGTTTACGTTCAGTAGTTTGACATAGCTTTCTGAATGACCGGCTCCCATACCAACTCGTTAAAACCCTACGCAACGCGGTCTGCTGCCAAATCGGTCCAGCTGTGTTTCGAACGCGGGTAAGCGGGCTTACGAATCTCGCCTGTAATGCTTTCGCCATGGAGACCGGCAAGTAACAACTGCTTGGGATAAAATGTTATACACATTTGGGAGGCTAACAGAAAAGAATTAATTATTATAAATAGTTGACCACAACTTTACGCTGACGACAAAGGGAAGGAACCGTACATATTATTGTTGTCCTTATTTGTTGGCGGATTGCCTTCCCCCACTTTGTAGCTTGCTTTGTAGCGAAGGGTTTACAAATGCACTTCGTAATCCCGCATATGCCGGTCTCTCTGGCTGTGGGGTTACAACACTTTCTCTCTGTAATCCAGTTTATCACGCAGAGTCTCGTAGCGGAGCGAGAGCTGAGGCGGTTCGACCCCCTCTCGTGACTTGCGGGATACTGAACCGGCCGCTCAGAAAGCAATGACAAACTACTGAGCGTAATCTTGCCAAGAGATCAACATACAGCTGAAAGATGCTGGTGTTGACAGCTAAGTCCTGTAAAGGATATGCTAAAAAAATCAACAACAACAAAAATCCCGCATATCGCGTTAGAAACACAGCTGCTGGAGATTTGACAGCTGATTGCTTTGCGCTAGTTTTCATAAAATGGTATGAGTGTCAGTTGTTCAGAAAGCAATGGCAACCTAGTGAACGTAGACTTGCCAAGAAATCACAAAGAGCCAAAAAAAATGATGAGGTTGACTGCGACATCTTGCAAAGGATATGCAGCTAACTAACTTTGTATTATTTTTTTAAAGTTTCTGAGTTGTACATTTCTGCCTCTGTCCACAGACACTCGAGTTTCAGCTCGTGGGCAATGGGTTGGCGGACAAAGATGAACTGGTCGTTACTGTGTTTGATTGGGAGAGGGTTGGCAGAAACAGGTTGGTATTGCTTGTACCCAGCAATTTGTGGTTAACATCTTGTTGCAATGTGTAAATTGATCAGGCCATTCGCATACTGTTGGTCCACCATCTTGGCACCTAGAGAAGCTACTGAACATAAAATAACAAGGCTGTGTGGCAGCAGTAGACCTTCCACTCATGGTTTACCAGGGCCTATAAGGGAAGCAAATAGTAGTAACATAGTAAACTACCACGCATGTCGTAAGAGGCGATTAAGGAGTGCTGGCATAAGATTGGCTATCTCAATCCATAGAAAACTTAAGATGCAATATACAGCGAATCACGAACAGGTCTACAACGGTCTATGAGTGAGTTGACTGATGGCTTGTGCCCCACTGGGAGATGAAAGGCAAAAGAAGAAGCAGTAGATCTTATACTGGCACCTTGCTGTCACAACAGATGATAGTTTGTTAATTGTGATTTAAAAACGGCACAGTAACCTCTCCATAGCACAAAGCATCAGCTGAATTGTGTTGCGGGTGTAGCATGACACCGCCCCCCCCCCCTCGCTCTCTCTCTCTTTCTCTCTCATATATATATATATATATATATATATATATATATATATATATATATATATATATATATATATATATATATATATATACTTGAGCACATTAAAAAACACACCTCTATGGAAGAAAATGAATGTTACACGTCAATACCATTTCCAATAGCTAAGACCCTGAAAATGTATAGGCGTTGTGGCAGTATACTCGGTATAAAACGGCCATTGAGACAAAACATAACTATAATTTTATCAGTACACGTGCTTAAAATGCCACGACTATCAGAAAACGACTGCCAACAAGCCATTAGTATGTTGGAGACTGGAATGAATTCGCGGGCAATTGCCAAAAGGGTGAATTGTTACCAAAGCACTATTGTACGTCTGAATGAACGTTACGGAACCACTGGCAGTGCCCGGGATAGACGAGTTACTTACGACCCCTGCGCAAGATCGCCATATGTGCTGTGTCACCTAAGGCCTTTGAAAACAATTCCTCTGGCTAAGGAATCGTTTTCTCCCGGCATGTCAAACAGCAACAATAGTGGGTACACGGGGGCAAGTCTCTAGAACAGTGGTTCTCAACCGGTGGGGAATCCCCCCCCCCCGGGGGGGATTTTAGGGTTTCCAGGGAGGGGGGGGGGAATTAAGATTGTTTCAAGATCGCGTTAATACAAGAAGAACCGATTACTTGATATTGTTTTCCCTTCATACTTTACGGTTCTGTACGTCTTACCCTTATAAAATTCATTTTATAAAGTAACTTGACCCACAAATCACGTTTTATGTGGACGTCTAGACTTGTTTTAGTATATGCTATTAAATTTAGCTTCCATTATTACGTATGCTATGTAGGGGTGGGGAGGAGGGATATTTAGGTAGGAAATACGAAACGGGGGGGGGGGGGTGACGTTCTGAAAATATGGTGAAGGGGGGCACGGGCCAAAAAAAAGGTTGAGAACCACTGCTCTAGAATGACATTTATACGACGATTCAGAGATGCATGCCTCATTGCTAGACGACCTTGTGTTGGGCCAAACTTGACTCACAGACATCTCAGCAGCACCTGCAATAGGCAGAGCAACATGTCAGGTGGACTAGACTGCAGTGGAATTCTTCCTATTCACAGACGAGGGCAGATTCAACCTGTCCTTTACTGATGGACGTATGCGAATTTGGCGACGGCTGTGAAGAGCGCTTTGCACATTGCTGTGTTCGTCAGCAAAACCGATGTGGCAGTATTCACAGTTGGGGAGGATTCAATTTTATCCATCTCTTGCATCTTCACGTTTTTCGTGGAAATGTTACTGATGTGACATATCGAGATGAAGTTCCGGATGCATTGGTTGCTCCTAGCGTTATCCAGAATTGCAGCTTCTCCAGTATGATAAAACACGCTCGCACGCATTACGCTGCAATATCTACAGCAGCAGAACATTGTGACGACTGATTGGCCTGCCATATCACCATACATCTGTAGGACTGAGTGTGGACGCAGAGTCTACCGGCAAGGTTCTGCAGCTAATCTGCCACATAGACTTGTGTTCCATGCAGAGCCGCTGCCAAGCTTGTTTGCAAGCACACGGTGGACATACCAGATACTGAGGATAGTGTGAATCAATGTGTTTATTGGTTGCATTTTTGGGTTACTGCCTTGCTGACACAACATGAAATTAATTTCATAACAATCAAATGTACAAACTAATGACCAGCATGGATCCATGGGAAACATGAATACAGATTCCAAGTATGTAAACTTGGTAACACTTATATGTACATTTCAAACTCTGTTCCTGGATTATACAGGTGGTGCGTTTCTAATGTGAATATATATAAATTGGGACACACAAGCACGTTAAATAATAAAAATCAAAGGGGAACAATTTGTTATTCTGTTCTGGAATTTCTATTTCAATATTATTTCCCTTATTCACTGTGTTTGTCACACCAGTTAGAATAGTTGATGCATTTTGTGCATGCTGTCTGTCATCTGCCACTGCCTATGGTACCTTGCAGTGTATGGCAGTGGGGTCTTGAGCCAGAGGAGTTAGGGCCGCCTGGCTTGTGCAGTTGCCATGAACTTTGCAGGTTAGGATGATCTTTTGGCCCCTGACAGAAAAAAAAATCCACACCTTACCGAGGATTCGAACCCGGGTCTCCTGAAGGAGAATCCGATGTTCTTAGCCACTCGGCCAGCTGCTCCCCCTTTTATGCATACTTATTTATTAAAATAATCAACAACTAAAAATTATAATAGTCTCAAATATATTAATCACATCAGTACTGCTGAAACCATTTAAATATAACAATAAATAAACATTTTGTTCATTTTTCCTAGTTGTAGGTTCAGATTGATGATAGATCTGACTAGTGGCAGTGCATTTGTAGTAGATTCTATCTAGCTGAGAATTGAAGTACATTGTCCGTCAGTGAGAGAACTCCGTGCCATAGTGAGCAGGCCATCTGCCTCGAGCTATGAATGTTGCGAGTTGATCTTCAGACGTCGTCATTCAGTTATTGAGCACACGATTTTCGCAGATCTCTGGGGATTGTTGCTGAAGCTACAGAGTTTGTGCTCTGTGCAGCGCTTTCAGCAGGCCGATCTACATAAAGAAGATCAAGCAATATGGGATAAAACCCAGAGCAATGAAGTCAGTCTTCTTGTGCGGCTCTATGGAGGTCATGTGAATGTGACAGACTCAAATCCTAATTTACATATCACTTTCAGTATTTCTGTTCTCTAGTATGCATTATTAATTGTATTCTTCTGTGAGAACTAATCCGTATCTGTATTCTGTATCTGTATATTATATTCTCATGTCACTTACTTCCAGATAGTAATTGTTTTTACTCATTTAGCCCCATTTGTTACTGTTGAGTCGTTCTGGGACTTGAGAAAAGAATACGAACTACCATAGAACCCCAGCTAAGCGAAACACAACTTGGATTTAAGAAAAAGAAAAGGATGCACAGATGCCATTTTTGCTCTTAGACAACGTATAGAAAAATCAATTGAATTCAGTGAAACACTCTGTAGCATGTCCTTTGCAGAACCTCGCTCCCATAACAACCTTCAGGAAAACGTCTGGATCATAAGGAAGATGTCCCGCATCCGATATATCCATCTGGAGACCATCCGCCACATCCTGCACCCATCTTCTCTTTGGCCTTCCTCTTCCTCTCTTCCCAGGCATATACCCCTCCATTATTGTTCTCTCCAAACTATCATGGCGCTTCAAGTGACCAAAATATTTCAGTTTTCTTTGTTTTATCGTCTTTAATAGCCAACCCTCTTCAATATTCAGCTCTTGAAGTATGGATGCGTGTGTTCTTTTCTTTACCCAATATATTCTTAGAACTCGTCTATGACATTTATATTTAAATGCATTTATGCGCTGTTTAGTAAGTGTCCAGGTCTCACAGGCATATGTTGCAATGGGAAAGATGCTTGCTCTTAAAAATCTCAATTTAGTTGAGGCTATTAGGTTTTCTATACCATTCTGTGTTGTGGATAGCAATACTGTATCAGCAGCTTACCAAATCTCTGGTATGTCATGACCACCGATATTTAGGGCATCATATAGCTCCCTGTTTATATCATCTCTTACATTTCTCATTATATTTTCGGCGTACAGGTTAAACAAATAGGGGGACAGCACACATCACTGACGGACTCCTTGCTTGATGTCAAACTAATCTGATGTCTCGCCATCTATTCTAACCACTGCTTGTTGGTCTAGATAGAGCATTCTTATGAGCTGTATTACATGTGATGGAAAGCCCATATTCCTCATGATTTCCCAAAGTTTCTGATGTTGTACACAGTCAAATGCCTTTGAATAATCCACAAAACATGATAGAAACAAGATACAAACAAGTTGTGGGAAATCCTTAAACAATATGGAGTGAGTACACATCTAACAAACATATGTAGAAACTTATACAACAACAGTGAATGCATAGTGAGAGCAACTGGAGGACACTCAGAACCCTTCACCATAAGATCTGGAGTACGACAAGGTTGTGTCCTGTCCCCTCTCTTGTTCATAACATATATAGACAACATATGTAACAGAGACCGCAAGAACACTGCATGACGAGGATGCAGAAGAAGAACCATCTGCAAATTGCACCATTAGAGAACTCCTCTCTGCGGACGACCAAGCACTAATAGCATAATCAGAAGCTGAATTACAAGACCACATGAATAGTCTAAACGAAATGTGTAGGGAACATAATATGAAATTTAGCACAAGTAAAACAGAAGTAATGACTATAACTAAAGAAGAAGAAACAACAACAATCCACCTAAATGAACATCCCTTGAAACAAGTAAAGAGTTTCAAGTACCTGGGAAGTACGAGGCATGTTTTTTTAAGTAAGTCCCGGTATAATTTTTTTTTAAAAACCATTATATATAAAAATGATTTATTGCAGCCAAAAGTGAACCACACATTTACATTATGTTTCAACATAGTCACCATTGACTTCAACATATTTTTGGTATCGCGGCACCAGGTTCTTAATTCCAATGTCGTAGAAGTCTGCCACAAGTGTCTTGAACCATTCATTAACACCTTCTGCAGTTCATCATCAGTTTCAAACCGCTGGAATGCCAGCCAATTCTTTAGGTGCATGAAAAGGTGGTAATCACTTGGCGCTAGATCGGGGGTGGTCAACAATTTCCCAGTGAAACGTTTCCAACAATTGTTCCATATGCGAAGTGAGGTGGAGCATTATCATGCAAAAGCACAATTCCAAGGACAGCAACTCACGTCTTTTGTTTTGGATGGCACGTCTAAGTTTTATCAGAGTGTCACAATAAGATTTGGCATTAACTGTCTTTCCACGTTCAAGAAAATTAATAAACAAGACCCCCTTTTTGTCCCAGAAAACAGTGGCCACGAATTTCTGCAGCAGTGTTATTTTTTGCTAGCAAACAAACGGATCAAAGGACGAACCACGCAGCTGGCGGGAGTATTTATTTTTGCACTCATTATAAATCACTCACACGCAGCATCAAACAAGATTTCGACAGTGAAAAAATAGCACACAGCTAGCTAATGAACTACATAAACATACTGCATATGCACATTTTCGTTTTCCATCGGTGTTTGTTGGTATGGTCAAAACGGGACTTAATTAAAAAAACGCGCCTCGTATAATATCATCAAATGGCAAATCAGAAGACGAGATTGAAAATAGATGCAATAAGGCAAACCAACTCATTGGACAAAAGGCACCAATACTAAAGAACAAACATGTATCAATAACTACTAAGAAAGCATTTTATGACATAATCTTCCTACCAACTCTATGTTACCAATGCCAAACCTGGACAATGACAGAAAAAGAGAAAAGAAAAATCACAACAACCGAAATGAGATTCCTGAGAAGAATATTTAATGTATCAAGAAAAGAAAATATCAGAAATGAAGAAATCAGGACTAAGTGGGGGTTATAGCACGCTAGATTTTATTAGAAGGCAGCAAGTAAAATGGTTTGGCCATGCAAGTTGGTTACCAACTAACAGTATACCACAACAAGCAATGATGCACAGACCAGATGGAAGCAGAGGAAGAGGCCGACCACGTAAACGATGGACGGAGGGAATAGCAGAGTCCATGGGAATATCGATACACAAAGCCAATAAGCACTCTACAGCTGTTTATACTTCACCTCGACACCGCAAGTTACAAGATGTTTTACAAAGTAGTTTTCAGATGTGGCAGTTGGGCATCGGAACCAACAACAGGCCTACCACAGGGATCACCATTATCTCCAGTGCTATTCAACGCCTACACTATGAGAATCACCAGCGAGCAGATCACTGGACCGGGGAGGACACTGTCATAGGCTGATGATGTTTTAGTGTATCGTCAGGGTAAGGGTAGAAACCAGGTTCCTGTGGAACTACAAACCGAACTCAATCGCATAAGTATTTAGTGTGTTGAAGCTGGGGCAATGATCAACCCAACAAAGCCAACAGTGACATGGTTCTCTTTAAATTACCATATTGTCAACACTCCAACATCAACTTTAAATCTGTGTTCAGAGTCTGTGGAAAGAACGCAGGCAATGAATTACCTGGGGATACGTTTTAATCAAAGCCTTGCTTATAATGAGCACATAGACCAGGTGATAACAAAGGCAAGCGGAGTTTGGTTGTGAGTGATGGCGGCAGCAGACTGTGAGCAGCGCCATCTATGTCTTCTATACGAGGGGCTGGTCATGTCTGTTTTTGAATATGCGATGGTGATCCTGACTCTCAGCCATAAGCAGATAGAAAGGATGGAGAGGATACAGAACGAAGCTATGCGCATTATTCTTGGATGTACAAGTGATACAGCATGCAGGGCGATGCGCTACCTTCTTGACTTCCCAACCATTGAAGACAGAATACATATTTGTAGAGCACGCGCCTACCTCAGAGTTAACGCAGACACACAACATCCACTGCATAGTGAAATTAGGAAGGTGAAGGGCCACAGATTAAAAAGAGGATGGTCGTGGATGGGTCAAGCCGAAGACATTCTTCAACAGGTGTGTTCACTTGAGGACTTAAAACCTGGCAAGGAGTGGGTACAAGTGCCAACAGATTTATGTATGTCCTTTTTTGTGTGCATCCAACTAGACAGAAAATGCAGACAAGAAAATCCAGCTGCTGTGGAGGCGGAAGTACAAGCGTTGATATTTGAGAATTCGTTAGATGGCGATGCTGTCATTTATACAGATGGGTCGGTTGTCCGACATGTGAGAAGCTCGTGGGCCTTTACGGCTCAGGCCTGAGGGAGAATTGTGAAGGAGAACTCTGGTGCTTTTGTTGAGACCACAAGTATCCTGACTATGGAAGTCATGGCAGTAAGTAAAGCAATAATATGTCTCAAGACACAGACATTCACTAGGGCATGTTTCCTTAGCGACTCAATGAGCATGCTCAAGAGGATAGAGATGGGGTGGATCCGAAGAGAGTGGTTGCTGTCTCTGGAGCGGTCTCAGCTGGCAAAGATTAGTTTCATCTTCGTGCCAGGGCATGCGGGAGTACAAGGAAATGAGCGGGTTGACAAGCTCGCAGGTAAGGCTACTGTGGAGGGCGGACGCGCCATGGACCAGGCTGACATTCTGAATGTGCTACGAGAAGTAAGTCTTGTGCGAGAACCAAGTGATGACTGAATCTACGACCATGGCCAGACTGTGAGAACAACAAACTAAAAGAGGTGTCGCCAAACAAGAACACAACGCAGGAAGCTAACTAAGATTGATAAACCAACACAGAACTGGTGTCATTAGCCGCTACACGCTGCAGGACTTGCTGAGGAGGGGATCCGAGCACTTATGGACTGAATGGTTCAATGTGCAGTGAAGATGATCTGTTGACTAACTAACTAACTAAGGTACAAGAGGAAAATGGTGAGATGAGATGTTACTAAAATGATTCTGTCTTGGTTATTAATTTAACGCCTTCAGTTTCAAACATTTATTACTTTATCTCCTTTCTGTTCCCATGTTATAATTTTAAAATATCTTCATGTGACAGCACAACTTAAGTTCTTTATAATGTTGAAGCATATCAGTGTGTCTTTTAGTTGTTTTTGTTTGTACATTTCTTTGTTTGATTGTTTCGTGCCTTTATAGAGCTGGTGAAATGGCTTGATAACATATCACATGCCTCTCTGACTCGATAGGTACATAGCACAGATGTATGGTCATTGTTACAAAAATGCTGACATTGTCACACTACTCCCTGATCCAACATTGTCACATTCCTCCCTGATCCATCATTATCACATTCCTCCCTGGTCCAACATTGTTACATTCCTCCCTCATCCAACATTGCCACATTCCTCCCTGGTCCAACATTGTCACACTCCTCCCTGGTCCAACATTGTCACACTCCTCCCTGATCCAACATTGTCACACTCCTCCCTGGTCCAACATTGTCACACTCCTCCCTAGTCCAACATTGTCACACTCCTCCCTGATCCAACATTGTCACACTCCTCCCTGGTCCAACATTGCCACACTCCTCCCTGGTCCAACATTGCCACATTCCTCCCTGTCCAACATTGTCACATTCTTCCCTAATCCAACATTGTCACATTCCTCCCTGGTCCAACATTGTCACATTCCTCCCTGATCTATTCATTATCACATTCCTCCCTGGTCCATCATATACTCCTCTATTATCCCATGGTAGTGAATCAGATACCTAATCATCATAGAGAGGGGTGATTAAACAAGGAAGACAGGTCTACATGCTTTACATGTGAAAATCCCTTGACTGTTGTAAATTGCAAAGAATAGGTGCCATAAACCATTGTGTAGGCTAAATGTAAACAAATTATAATAATCTACCTACAATAAGAGTATTTATCATCTCGAAGGAGAGGAAATCGACACCGCACATTTAGACACTATTATAGTTAGCTTACATCAAGTGTTGATTCTTGCATTATAATACCCCTATAACTAATAGTTATCTTAAGGGTTGATTTCATGTTCTATATGTGTACAAAACAGCTTAGTTTTATTGTGCTGACAATGTCCAGGTGAGCTTAGTCTTCTTTGATTACATCACTTTCTGATTTCAGACAAGTGGGCACTGCCAAAATTCCACTTGCAGAGTTTGTGAAAGGAGGTTCACGACAACTAAGTGTGCCACTGCTTGATGCCAACCAAAGACAACTACAGGTACTTAACAGAATCAGTTTAGAAATGAAAGCTGACCTCCATGTCTCATAACATGACCAGACAAAGACAGCTTACTTTTTTAAATCCGAAATCAGTTGTATATTTTTGTCTGTCCCTTTAAGAACCTTATTTGTGTGGTTATGACACGATATCTTGAAATATTCAATGAAAACATTTAATTTGTCCTCAAGCAGTTTCCTGCTATGGGGTAATGTGATAGCAACTGAATTCATGGAGGTATACATGACCATTCTGTCCCTCACTTTCACAGGCTTAAAGCCCTGGCATGAACCCACGTCCAACCATGCTCATGACATCAGCGCAGTTCGCTATCAACTTCGCTAACACTCCCACTTTTCTGTTATCAGCTTAGGTACAATTACTGTTGATGTGTCTGTCTGTTCGTTGGTTGGAAATCTTCCGGAAGACTTGAGTTCTGACTCTTTGAGTCCACTGTGTTGATGTTCAGGTTGCCTGGAAAAGATTTAATCTTTAGGGGTGAGATTGATGTGAAGATTTTCCTCCTGACTCGATATCAAAGTATGTCTCCATGGGAACTGTGTTGGTGAGCTCTCCTTCTCCTCGCCAAATACAAGAACTAGCAGATTGTGCAATACTTTTATGTGAGCTTCACATCTGTAAAGGGTTTTGGTGATTCTTGGAATGTTGACCAGATGGATTGCCCAGTTGGTGGATATGCTGCTCCATGAGCAAATGCTTCAAAGTCTTAGTTAGTTAGTTAGTCGACAGATCATCCTCATTGCACATCAAACCATTCAGTTCATAAGTGCTCGGATCCCTTCCTCAGTAAATCCCACAGCATGTAGCGGCTAATGACACCAGTTCTGTGTTGGTTTATTAATCTTCTTTGGCTTCCTGCGTTGTGCTGTGTGGTTTTTCAAGGTCTTGATCATTTTCTAGTGCTGGTTCTAGTCTTACAGCCTCTGTGGCCTTGATGCCTCTGTAGTTTGTGTTAATACAGCTAGTCTGTGGATATGCTGCACCATGGAGAAATGCTTCAAAGTCTTGATCATTGCTAGTGCTGGTTCTAATCCTACAGCTTCTGTGGTCCTGATGTGTCTGTAGTTTTGTGTCAATCTGAATTAAGTAATGATGCAGATAGTCCATGGGTATGCTGCACCATGGAGAAATTCTTCAACGTCTTGACCATTGACAGTGCTGGTCCTTGTCTTACAAACTATGTGACCCTATTTCTGTTAAGAAGCTACTTGCATGTACTTTACAGGATGTTACAATCAACCCCAGCATTTATTGGCTGTATGTAATTTACAAGACAATCTTGGTTCAGTAGTTTACCGTAGTATAATGAATCACATCACAAAGATTTTGCTAAAAGTCATCATGCAAAGAGTAAGGAAGATAATACAACCCGGATTATGAGAATAACATTGTGGGTTCATAGAAGGCATGGTTACAGTAAATTCTGTGTATATGCTGAGAATATTAATTGAAAGTTATATAGAAGTAAACAATGACCTAGATCTGTGCTTTATTGACTACACAAACACTTTCAATAAAGTAAGACATTTCAATATGATGAAGATGCTTGCAGATCTACAGATTAATGGAAAAGACCTTAGACTAGTAAAAAAACATATATTGGAAACAAGCTGCCATAAAAATTGATAATGTAGTATGTCAATATCAGCCTATTAAGAGAGGTGTATGACAGGAATATTTAATGTCTCCAGATCTTTTTTCCCTGTACATTGAAAATATTTTCAGAAATTTAGAAGATATGAGAGGAATCACCATTAATGGGTGATACTGTATTGATTGCAGACAATGAGCAGCAACTGCAACATTTAGAAGATGCAGTTGTTGCACACAGTGAACAACCTGAGTTAGAATTAAATTATAAGAAGACACAGATTATGGTAGTCACTAGGAAGAAGGAAATACCGTAAGTGAATCGGTACACTCATCTCGGAACAGTCATAACATCTGATGGGAAATGCCTTGAAGAGATAAGAACAAGAATCGCCATGGTGAAGATAGCCTTTTGCAAATTGGAAAACATACTGACCAATAAAACATGTCATTTGCAATAAGAAAAAGAGTATTGAAGTACTATATAGAACCTGTACTTTTGTATGATGTGAAGCGTGGACAGTGAGCAAACGGGCTGAAAAACATCTGATAGCTGTGGAAATGTGGTTTCTGAGGAAAATGCAAAAAATACCATGGACAAACCAAAAAAAAAAACAATGACCATGTCCTACAAGAAATAAATGAAAACTGTAAACTGATTAGAGAAACTAGACATAGACTGTCACAATTATTGGACACTTACGAGAAGAAATAAACTGGAGAACTTGGTGACAACTGGCAAATTGAGGGGAAAAGAACAAGGGAAGGTAGAAAAGTAAATACCTGGATGGCTTGGTCACGTGATATAGTCGAGACAAGAACACAAAGCTGATCCACAACTCTGGTGATCGTGTGAGATGGTTAAACATAACCGCCCATGCATGGCACATGATGATTAGTTTACCATTACTTTCTGAATGGCTGAAACCTCATATCATTAAAACTGGAACAAAGCTGTCTGCTTCTAAATCGCCTGCTGCTGATTTAGGATGCTAAGCTCGGTATGTCATGGGTTTGAATATGCATCAAAGTAGATTTTTAAAATTCACCTGAACTCTGAAAATGGGCACCATGACATGTCTTGGAAAAATGAATGCGGGCAGCATGACATTAACCACATGACCCTTTGAGGTCTATGACATTGTGTGCCAAGCACCATATGCCAAAAGATGACATGTCAATGGGTCTTCATTTACTTATACTTATGAGCATGCAAGCTTCAGTTCTCCATTGTGTTTGCAAACACTGTTCTGTCTGTGCTCTCTCCTGCAGGCATCAACTGTAGAGCTGACGATAACATGCACTCAACCAGCTGGGGCAACTGGGGGAGGAGGTGAAACTGGGCCAGGTTAGGAACAGGCATTTTGTTGTGAAGTGTACAGTTACATGAATTGTGTATGTTTCCATGTATGGTGATGGTCAGGTAGCCAGGTATTTGAATCCCCATTAAGGCCAGGCGAATGTTTAAAATTGATCTAGGTTTCCATGTCAATCCAGCCTAAAAATAGGTAAGAGGAAATGTTGTGGGAAGTAAATGTACTGACCATATCACCTACCATGTGTCAGTTGGTCAACACAAATATGGATCTAACACTGTATGCCCCGTGTGTCTTAAGTCATGTAAAATTGTCCTTTACTTACTTTTACTGTAACAATGATCCCGCATACACGTGTTCGAAACACAACTGCACACGATTTGGCAGCAAACCGCGTTGTGCTGGTTTTTTTACGAATTGGTATGGGTGCCGGTCGTACAGAAAGCAATGGCAGACTACTGAACGTAAACTTGTCAAGACATCAATAACAGCCAAAAATGCTGGTGTTGACTGCAAATGTCCTGTAATGGATATGCAACTAACTTTTAAAATTAACACTTAAGGACTTAGGGATTGTGCAGGTTTTGTTCTCTATATTTGAGTGTTCATATAATGTTACAGATTAAGGGTTAACTCCCTCAAAAAAAATTTTCTTTAAAACTGTATGCTTAAAAATTATAGCTATGACACAACAAAACAAGCAGTTTATCAAATTTACAACGTGCATATATAGTTCTAAAATATGGAGAATGAATTAGTGTTGTAAAATTGTACAGAGGCATTCAAGATGGGGTGTTATTCGTAAAATGACAAGAACCGGATGCATTGAAAAATGTAAAAATGATCAAGTTCTGGAAACTAGAAAAACAAGATTTCTTAAAGTAATCAAAACAAAAAGACTCATGGATTGGTCACGCCAGAAGACATGAAGAAACACCAGAGAAAGATCAGGAGGGCACAATAATGGGAAAAGAGAAAGGGATAGACCAAAGACAGCATTTATGAAAAAGTCACGCACAGATCTATCACTGCAGAAGTACATGGGATTAAAGCAAGTGGCACAAAACTGACAACTATTTAATGAAATAATCAGTAAAGTTAATGACCCAGCCTAGGGCTTTTTTTTTGGGGGGGGGGGGGGGGGGGGGGGGTTCCCCTCGCTTGAACTCAAGCATAGTTAATACATGTGCTACCACTTTTAGTGCACTGGACACATTTTTTGCATGTGGATTAGCTTTCCCTCTGACCAGTGTCCCTTGCCATCAGGTGAACTCATTCTGACTTCTGAGGTACTTGTAATTTACATCCCCAAGTCAAGGATGGGAAGTCAACATTTAGGTCCAATTGACCGGTGCAGAGGTGAGCACACTGGAAGTTTAAGAGCTAGTGTTCTTGTCCATTCAGCCATGTTGACCTGCCACCCATATTAGATGATGAGCCATGAACATTACATTCTCATTATGAAAGTTGGGAAATATGAGCCTGAAATGCTGACCTCCCATCATTTCAGTGTTAAGCTTGCACAGGGTTTAAATGTGTAGGTTAATTTTCTCATTATAAAAGTTTATTTGTAGCAAGAGGCACTAAATATTTTATATAATGGCATTTGTGTGTGTGTGTGTGTTAGGTACGGTTGTGGATGTTGAGGGAGAAGAGGATGAGGATGAAGTTGATGCTGGGACTGGAGGTGCTGGTCAGGGAGGAACAGCAGCTGGGGTTAAAAAGAAAGTCAGAAAGAAGCGAAGAGTAAAGACAAGGGAAAATTTATCAACAAAACCTGTAGAACAGCAGGTAAGTACATGAATCTGCTGTCCCGTGTTTCAAAACAATGTTTTCCTGTTATGAATTTGAATAAAGAAGACGCAGTCAGTATAGTGCACAATTTATTACCTGGCATATTTTGTTGTATTTCACCAGGTGCATACTACAGAAATAATTCCAGATATAGTAGCGCAATAATTCTGTTCAGCTGAAATTACACAAAATGCATTGTAATATGTTTCACTGTCCACACTGTCGTTTTCATGACTCTTTGTTAACATAAATGGGGTCTACCCACATGTATTGCAGATGCCTCTGCACCTTTCATCAAATTATGATTATATGTGGTGAACAGCATACTGAAGGCCTCTTTGTTTGCACATGCCCAAATTCTAATTAGTGGCCTTGTATGGAAGACGTATGTTCTTTCTGAGTGGTTGGTTTAGTTGGGTTGCCAGAATTTTTAATTGTTTTTTTCCTTATCCATTTAGCGATGTGTTTTGCTATTCTGTTTTCTGTATTTTGTCCTTCTATGTAAATAGACTGCCATTTACATTGAAATGTATATGTGCAAATTGTTCACAAATCTAATTCAATAAATCACAGGTTGTTTACATTATGCCCACTAACTGATTATTCCTGGCATATCTTGTATGGATCACATTATTATTTCAACATGCAAATTGAACACATTGGATGATAGTACACATGCTTCCATAACATCTTGGTTAATCAATTTTAAAATTCCTATTTGGTTGCCAATTTTTATGGCTGCTTTTTTGTTGCAGAAATTCATTTTTCGTATCATTCTCAGATCTTTACCATCAATGTTCACTATGTTCAGCATTCTAATTTTATCTTCATGATTAGACATTAAGCTTATTTGATCTTAAACAACTGATGTTAATTACATGCTTGAAGACCAATCAGCATAATTA
>JACEFZ010013717.1:0-26821 GCA_014155875.1 Cepaea nemoralis
GTGTGACTATTGTCTCGATCGTGACCTTAATCTGTGTCGGACGATTCCAGTAGGTTGATGATTGCTCTCGGTTGCATAAAATTCAATCCATCCTTTCTCCAATAGTCCTCTTCCTCTTTCAACACATGGTGCTGACGTTTTTTCCAGTAACTTTTATCAATATTTAATAGCGCGGACAGACAGAGAGACAGACAGACAGACATAAAGGTAGGTAGGTAGGTAGGCAGAAAGGTAGGTGGGTGGGTGGCTGGATGGCTGGCTGACTGGGTGGGTGGGTCGGTGGGTGGGTGGGGGGTGGGTCGGCCGGCAGACAGGCAGATAGATTAGATTAGATAGATAGATAGATAGATAGATAGATAGATAGATAGATAGATAGATAGATAGATAGATAGATAGATAGATAGATAGATAGATAGATAGATAGATAGGATCCCCGCCAGGAGCCGGACCGAGCCAGCTAGTTTATTTATATAATCACGTTTCATGAAAGAACCCACAGTTTGACGACACTTCTGAACTATCCCATATAAATTCCCTCAGTCTGCCAAAACCAAAACCACAAGACACAATTCAAAAAGAGCGGGGGTGTGTCTTGCTGAAGCTGTAATACTCTTAAAATGATGGAATGAATGCGGGAGTCATAAATTATATACCACATATAAACAAACATTGAAATCTGCTGTACAATCTCCAGAACAAAAAATTTTTTGTTGGGTGGACATAATGATAAGGTTATATGCTAAATCTCATCATTTTCCCTCAGTTGGTTACTGAGATATTGAACTTTATATTGAGGCAAAAAAAAACCAAAAAAAAAAAAAAACACACACACACTATAATTATGTTTCTAATTCAATGTCTTTCATTTTCAGATCCCCTGTACTTCACCCTTCTTTATGACTATTAATAAAAGAAAAGTGGCGCTGAGCGTCGCGTTTTCAATGAAGAATGGGGAGTAAAGTACTTCTTTGTGGAAACAAAGGACCAGAAAACCAATTGCGTAATATGCAGCGAAACTGTTGCCGTTTTGAAAGAGTACAATCTTCGGCGTCACTGCGAAACAAAACATCTATCAAGATATTCAAAGTTTTCTGGAAAGTTGCGCTCTGAGAAATATTAGTCCATGAAACGTGGTTTAAAAACACAAAGAAATCTCTTTAAGAGAAAGTTTGCTGAAAATTAACTGTCACTCGTACATGTTACAATATAGTGCACAAGATGGCAGAACGAAGAAAACCGTTTACTGATGGCAACTTCATTAGAGAGTGTATGATGGAAACAGCAAATGACTCGTGTCCTGAGAAAGCCGATGTGTTTGGAACTCTCAGCCTTTCGGCAAGTTCAGTTGTTCGAAGAACAGAAGAACTTGGAGAGAACATTGTGCTACAGATACGTGAGAAAACTAGGAGCTTGTTGTGGTATTCTCTGACGCTGGATGAGTCTACTGAATTTTCGAGTACGTCACAACTTCTCGTGTTCATTCGTGGTGTCAATTTGGAAGAGTTGGCATCCGTTTGCAGCACGCAGGAACAACAACTACAAAAGACTGTCATGGAAGTGCAAACAGTTTTGCAAGACTATAACCTTCAGTGGTATCAGCTTCGATGTGTTACAGTTGATGATGGGGGGAAAAACATGGCTGGAGTGAGGAAGGGTCTGATGTGTTTCAGTTGGAAGATTTGCAAATTCCGGGTGCTCTGTTCATACACTGAATCTTACATCAGCAGGCACTCCAGTCGTTTCTGCTGTGAACGTCATTCGGGGACATGCACTCATTCACCGTCAGTGCCAGGCTTTTCTTGAAGAAATTGATTCTAAATTATGTGACTTGCCTTATCACACATCAGTGAGTCGGCTCAGCTGCGCTAAAGTCCTGTTTCGTTTTTACAAGCTACGAAACGAAATAGATGTTTTCCTCACTGAAAAAAGATAGAGCTGATCAACAGCTATCAAATCCTACCTGGCTGTCAAAGTTGTAAGTTTTGGTCGACATCACATCCCAAATGAATGAACTGAATTTTGAAAATTCAGGGAAAAGATAATCTCGTCTTTGATCTCTACAGAATCATCAAAGGATTTCGGAGAAAGCTGTCATTGTTTGAAGCACTACTGGAATGAGAAAACTTTTCTCATTTTCACTGTTTCAAAGAGGTTTGCGCTACAATCGCTAAAGATGTCAACCTCGATTTTCCGAAGAAGAAAAAAATGATTCGTGACTTGAAGAAGCATTTTCTGGAGAGATTTTAAGATCTTGACAGAATTGAGAGTGACATTCTTCTGTTCCAGAATCCGTTTGATTGTAACCTTAATGATGTGCCAGTTGAACTACAGTTGGAGCTCATTGATTTGAAAGCTAATGAATGACTTGTTGAAAAAGAAGCACAGAGAAGGAAAACTTGTTGAAATTTACCGCTGCTTACCTGATGTTGAGTTTCCGAAACTGAAGAAATTTGCCGCTGGTATGGCATCAGTGTTTGGAACAACTTATGTCTGTGAGCAAACATTTTCAAAAATGAAGTATGTGAAGTCAACACATCGAACGAGATTGACTGATGAACATCTGAAAGCATTCTCTTGATTGAATGCAGCCCGGGAAGGTTAACCCGGTCAACAAATGCCCGCAGAAGGGGATGTGTCGGCCTAACGACGCAAGAACGCAGCTCTGCTGTAAACAGGCACAACGCAATCACATCCAAAAAAAACTCCGGATGAACGCGGAAGAAGAAGAAGATTGAATGCAGCAATTCCAAACCAAACATTGATGATATCTTGAAAGCCAAATATAAGTTTCACAAATCTCACTAACCTTTTTTGCTGCATAGTTTGTGAGATTCGGATATCTGCACACTAGGTCTGATGTAACTATATTTTTGCTAACGTCGCCTTCTTTCATAAAATTTTTTAATAACTAAATATGTTGGTTGTCTTTGTTGTTTTTTGTTTTTCCATTTCAAGTCACTCACCCATGATTTAACTTAGATTTTTGTCTCTTTTCCCAGAGCTTTCGTTCTGGCTTGCAAGTATTGTTAAAGTTAGTTGCATATCCTTTACAGGACGTTTGTAGTCAACACAAGCATTGTTTACTGTTGTTGATGTCTTGGCAAGTTTACGTTCAGTAGTTTTCCATTGCTTTCTGAACGACCGCACCATTACCATAGCGTAAAAAACCAGCGCAACACGGTCTGCTGCCAAATCGCGTTCAGCAGTGTTTCGAACGCGGGTATATGGGATTACGAACCCCTCCCGTAAGACTTTCGCCACGGAGACCGGCGCAAGTATTATACAAAATGAGTATGCGTTGACAGACGATAGTTTGTTACATTATGCTTCAAAATAGGTATAATGACTACAACCCATGACGGTAGCGAATGTGACTGATAAGGCTAATTCGCACTGTACATGTTCGTCCACAATGGATGCATATGAACACATGGTCATTTCCACCATCATGGACCATCTTACGTCTCGCACGCTCAGAGTGTGACTTATCTGCAATCATGTTCTCCTTTGTCTTTATTTCATTTCTGATATTTGCCCTCCATGCAACACGTTCAGAGGCGACTTGCTCCCAATGTGCATTATCAATGCCTGTATCAATCATGCCCCGCTTACACACATCTTTGTATCGTAGTAGAGGCCGATCCTGAGATCTCCTACCCGTCTGTAATTCACCAAAAAAGATGTCCTTTGGTATTCTACCATAATCTATCCTCATAACGTGTCCTATCCATCTAAGTCTACGAAGACTGAGCATGGAACAAACCGTCACACAACCTGATCTCTCCAATACTTCAGTATTTGTGATTTTGTCTTGCCACTTAATACCAAGTATTCTTCGCAGACACCGCATATGAAAGCTGTTTAAACTTTTCTCTTGGTGTGAGTAAGTTGACCAGATTTCACTGCCATAAAGAAGAGTACTAAGGACACAAGCTTGATAGACAAGGACTTTTGTCTTGGCAGTAAGCTTCCTGTTCTCCCAGACTCTTTTTGTTAACCTGTTCATTGTTGTTGCTGCCTTACCAATCATGATGTTGATTTCCTGTTCTAGAGATAATTTGCTATTTACTTCTGGTCCTAGATATATAAATGGTCTACTATCTCCAGTTCGGCGTAGTCAATAAAAAGTGATGGTACCCCATGTGCACCTTGTGACATAATCTGTATCTTCTTTTTGCTAATTGTTAAACCAAATTCAGAACAAGCATTGGAGAATGCAGATAGTAGACGTTGCAATTCTTCCTCAGAGTGCGTTGTAATTACAGCATCATCTGCAAAAAAGCAACTCTCTGATCAGTATCCTCCTAATTTTGGTCTTGGCCTTCAATCTCTGAGCATTGCAGAGTCCGCCATCTGATTGTGAGTGAATATGTACACCACCATCCTGATCACGAAAGGCATATTTCAGTAGAAGTGAAAAGTATTTTTCTTAAAAACCGTACACAACCTTGCCTCCACGCTTCTGAAGTTGCACCATCAAACTTAATTATACCCTTCATGCCTGCATGGAACGTTTCCACAATGGACAGAAGAGTTAGTGGGCAGCCAATCTTCTTTAGTACATTGAATAGACCCTCACGACTGACCAAATCAAATGCCTTTGTGAGGTCGATAAGGCAATAAACAGTGGTTGATTCTGTTCACGGCATTTTT
Organism: Cepaea nemoralis; assembly: GCA_014155875.1. Classification (NCBI taxonomy): domain Eukaryota; kingdom Metazoa; phylum Mollusca; class Gastropoda; order Stylommatophora; family Helicidae; genus Cepaea; species Cepaea nemoralis. Next base: position 4,654 of record JACEFZ010013717.1, read on the forward strand.
CTTGCATTTGTCGCAATGAGAATATCATATCAATGGTAGACCGGTTCTGTCAGAAGCCACACTGTGATTCGGGGTAGACTTGGTCTCCTAGGACTTGAAGTCTGCGCAGAACAATTCTGGCAGATACTTTCCCAACAGTACACAGAAGTAAGATACCCCTATAGTTGTTGCAGTCGCTCCGATCGCCCTTGTTCTTGTACAGTGTTATGATGCTTGAGTCTTTTAAATCCTGTGGGACTTGTCCTTCTCACCAGCATACCACTATTAGCTGGTGGATCTGTAGAGTGAGTGTGTCTTGCTCACTCCTTATAACCTCTATTGGAATCCGATCCTTACCTGAAACCTTGCCAGATGCAAGTTCATTTATAGCACACTTTACTTCTGTTATGGTGGGAAGTGTGTCCAGGTGGTCAAGAGTTGGCAGGGCCTCTATGCGTTGAGGGCATCATCCGCTAGTTTCTTCTTCTTCTTCTTCGTTCATCCGGAGTTTTTTTTTTCGGATGTGATTGCGTTGTTTCTGTTTACAGCAGAGCTGCGTTTTTGCGCCGTTGGGAAGACACATCCGACTTCTGCGGGCATTTGTTGACCGGGTTAACCTTCCCGGGGGTTTCTTAGGACGTTTGACTCTCACTGTTGTGGTGTTATCCCCCATCCCAGCTGGTCCATTTAGAACAGACAAAGATCCTGGTCAGCCCTCAAGGGAAGGCAGGGGCAGACCATGGGCAAATCCCCGCCATCCAAGGAGGCTTCCATACTTGCAGAGCCGATACATAGCGCTCTGGTACTGGGCTCACCCAAGGAATCGTCACGTCCTGCACATGGCTGCTTAGCCTCACTTCCGTATATTGGGCCTTCCGTTCACCATAGGCTGTTCTTCCGGAAACCAGAAGTATGCAGTCTGCAGATGACATCCACACAGTGAGCTTTCGATTCGGACTTTCCATGTAATGGATTTGCTATCCAAGCAATATTCCATTTCGTGCCACTAGGACACTTTTCCACCTTTTATGAAGCCCACACAGTGGGCTTTTGATTTGGACTTTCCACGTAATGGATTTGCTATCCAAGCAATATTCCATTTTGTGCCACTAGGACACCTTTCCACCTTTTATGAAGCCCACACAGCGAGCTTTCGATTTGGACTTTCCACATAATGGATTTGCTATCCAAGCAATATTCCATTTCATGCCTCTGGGTCTTCATGCACCTTTAAATGTCAACCTGTATGCAGTTAAAGTAAGCTGCGGTCAACTTTAGCTTGTTGATATCTCCATAGAGCTTGTCCTCAAATGAAGCAGATGTGGACCAAAATATCTTTCTCTGTTCTGCATACGTTGGGCAATCCTGCAGCAAATGTTTTGCTGTCATTTCTCCAGTTCTACAATTACATTCATCGGTATCTCCTATCTTTAGTTTATTGAACAAGTGGTATTTCAGCCTGTTATGTCCTGTGCGGAGTCTGAAGATTGCTACTTGTTCTCTTCGGTCGAGTTTGTAATATGCATCATCCTTCTGATGGCCTGGATGCTCTGATTCCCATTTGGTTCTATAAGTGCTTTTTATCAACCTCTTTGCCTCATTATAGGTTATGTCTATGTCAGGCTGTGGTAGTCGTCCGCCCTCTTTTGCCAGTCTGTCAGCCTCTTCGTTTCCAGGTATACTGCAATGTGATGGGATCCACTGTATTACAACTTTTTTGGATTTCTGGCATAGACCATAGAGTGCTGCTCTTAGGTCAGCTAGTTCTGTGCTGTTATTGCTCTTCAGTATTGAGACAGCTGACTTTGCATCTGTGAAGATAGCTATTTGCTTCTCTTTATTTTCCTCCATCAGGAGCATTTCTGCTGCAGTTATCAGAGCCTCTACCTCCGCTTTGAAGTTACTTGAAAATTTTCCAGTTGCCATTGAATGTGTAGTTTTTCACTCCATTTTTTAAATTTAGGAGAATTCCTCCTCCTCCATTCTCTATTGAATTTTTGGCTGATCTATCTGTATATGCATGGGTCCAATTCCTGCTTGGGTAATGTTCTTTTATGTAGTTTAGGGTTATTTCTCTTCTTTCGGTTTCATGCTGAGTGTTCTTTATCTCAATACCAGGAATGTTTTCTCTCATCTCAGGCAGTTGCTGCTGTCTCCAAGCTGGGAACTTGTGTGCACTGTATATGGGCTTGACTGTTGATATGTTAAGTATAGGATCTGCCCTAATTCTTCGTTTTGCAGTTTCTACAAAGTTGCTACGCTTCAGTCTTCCCTTTCCAAAACCATTAAATCTGTTGTACATAGGGTGGTCTGTCAATCTTCTAAATTGTTCTGCTTGTTGCTGGGCTCTGCTATCTCTTCTATCCTGCATTGGTTGTAAACAAGTGATCTTTTCTAGTTCATTAATAGGCGTTGTCTTCAGGCTTCCAGTTATGATTCGCATTCCTTGGTTTTGGACTCTACTTATTTTGTTAAAGTTTGACTTAGCTGCTGTTGCCCAAGCTGCAATGCCATATTCCAGTACTGGCCTCACCCGTCCAGGTATATAACTTCTTGAGAACTTTCTCATCTGCTCCCCACGTTGTACCAGCAAGCTTTTTCATGATTGCCATTCTCTGCCTTGCTCTTGTTCGATTTTTCTCAACCTGTGTCTTCCATGTCAGGCGACGATCAAAGGTGACTCCTAGATAGTTTGGATTTTCTTCATGGCGCAATATTTTTCCATTCAATACCAGCTTAGGTTGCTGAGTTTTATTTGAGAGGGAGAACACTGTGCATGTTGTTTTCTCCTCACTTATCTTCACTAGCCATGATTTTGACCAGTCCTCTAGCGCTAATAAGGCTTGCTGTATTCTGCTGTTAGCTGTACTAATATACTCTTCAGATGTCCATATGGCTAGGTCATCTGCAAAGGAGGATGTGTGTACTCTGGCTGGAAAATTTTCTGTGATGTCATTTATATATGCTAGGAATAATGTTGGTGAAAGAACTCCTCCTTGGGGGACACCTTGCTCCAGCAGCATCATTTTGCTGATTTGTCCTTGTACTTTTGTCCTGGCAGTTCTGTTCTCAAGGTAGTGGCTGATCCATTTATACATTTTTCCACAAACATGCATGTTTTGCAGTTTTACTTTCAGTCCTTCCTTCCATACTTTATCAAATGCTTTTTCTAAATCTATCCAGACTGCTAGTGTGTGCTTTTTCTCTTGGAAGGCATCCTCTATTTCCTGAGCTATATAGGTTATTTGATCTTCAGTGGATCTGTACTTTCTGAATCCTGCTTGGTGTGGTGTTAAGAGTTTGTTTTCTTCCAGATGCCATGTTAGCCTGCCATTGATAATGCGTTCCATTAATTTTCCTACACAGCTAAGTAGACTGATAGGTCGATAGCCATTTGGTTCTTCCAGGTCTTTTCCTTTCTTTGGGACTGGTATTAGTATAGCTTCCTTCCATGCCTGTGGGACTATTCCTCTCTTCCAGCTGTTATTTAGGACTGCTAGTAGTTTCTTCTTTGCCTTGGTGCCTAGTCCTATTAGCATTTCATTTGTGATTCCATCCTTTCCTGGTGATTTCTTCTTTTTTAGGGTATTCATTGCCTGTTCCATTTCTTCCATTGTTAGATTTGCCATCATATATTCTGCTGCTGTCTCTGTATTTCTATGATGTATCTGTTTGTCTTTGATTGCTTTCTTCTGTTCGGTTGTAATATCAATGTGGTTTGCATTTGCATAGTGTTCCATTAGTGCATTTGCAGCCTTTTTTCCTGTAAGCAAGGCATTTCCTTGTTTAATTGTTATTTGTTTGTTTCTAGGTCCTTCATTGTTCATGGCTTTCACTAGTTTCCATAGTTTGTTTCCATCCCTGTCAAAATTCAGGTTTTCTGTTTTTTCCCTCCAACAATCTCTTGTTGTTTGATTTACTGTTCTTTTATATTTTGCTGAGATGGCTTTGAGAGAGATATTCGCTTCAATTGTTTGTTCTCTCTCTGCTGTCTTCCTGGCATCTTCAACTTTGTCCTCCAAACTTTGTAGTTCTTCAGTCCAGTATGGTTTGTAATTTTTCCTCGCTCCTCTAGGAATGGACTCAGTGGCTGCCTGTATTATCGCTCTGTTTAGACTTTCCACCATTTGCTTTATGTTGCCATATCGTGTATTTATGTTTTCACAATATTTGTCTGTTAGTATGGCAAATCTGTCCCAATCTGCTCGTTTGTAATTCCAGCGGGGCAAGGGCTTTTGCTCCTGTGGAACATACTCCATATTCATTACAAGCTTGATTGGTCTGTGGTCACTACCTGCTAATTGGTCCAGCACATGGCGATCGATTTTGTGGAGGATGTCTCCTGTGCAGAAAGCTAAGTCTGGAGTAGAAGTGGTAAGCCATCCTTCTGGAGTAGAAGCTCGGTGTGTCATCCGCTTTGTTGAGTAGATGGAGATTTGAGTCTATTTCCCAGTCCTCCAATTCATCTCCTCTTTTGTCAGTATCTGGGTATCCCCATCTTTCTGAACGGCTATTAAAGTCTCCGACAATAATGCAGTTTGTGTCAGTTATTTTCATGTTTGAGAGTGTAAGGTCCTTATCTGCTGGGCTATAAAGATTGTAGATTCTTATTTTCACGTCCTTTATCATTATATCAACACCTATAATTTCCGTTTGGTTGTCAGAGATCACAGATACTTCGCTGCAAGGTATTGTATTTCGTGTAAGTATTAGAACTCCTCCTTTGTGTCCTTCACGGTCGAAACGTGTGGCCTGATATCCTCTGACTGAGAATTTGTGATTGGCGTTGAGGTGTGTCTCTTGAATGCATGCCACATCTATTCTATCTTTATGAAGACGCTGTGTTAGGGAGTCTTTCTTCTTGTAAACTCCTTCGGCATTCCACTGTAGTATGTTGAGTGTCCGGGGTATTTGGTCAATAGCTCTTAACCTACTCCTCTGTGCCTTGACTCCACAGCACAGGGGAAGGTGACCACCAGTAGTCATGGGTGGACCCCCTCGAGGCAGGGGGCCCGGCACTATCGCCGCCTGATGGGACTTCACGCGATTAGCACCATAACGATTAATTTTGATTTGTGACATCATGAATTAAGTTACGTTGCACTGCTTTGTCAAGCCTGTGGCTCAGTACATCCGATTTCGACAAGCATTTATTCGGGATGCTTTCCCTAGCCTTTGACTGTCCCCAGTCTACCTACAAGGCAGCAGGTTTTACGTTGCACTGCTTTGTCAAGCCTGTGGCTCAGTACATCCGATTTCGACAAGCATGTATTCGGGGTGCTTTCCCTAGCCTTTGACTGTCCCCAGTCTACCTACAAGGCAGCAGGTTTGTGTGCCTCTTCGTCTGGTCCCTCTCCCTTGACCTGTCCGACATGGGTGGCCCTACCAGTAGCTGTGCTACCGTCGGCATAGCTCTTGGGGTCATTGGGACGCACACGCCCCTCTACCTCGTCACGGTGGACACACAGCAGAGGGGATCCGCTAGTTAGATCTCACTTGAGTAAAGCTCCAAATAGCGCTCTATCCATCTATATATCTGTTGTTTCTTATCAGTGATGATTTCTCCAGTCAAGGTTTTCAGTGGTACATTTCTTTTATCGTTGAACCACAGGCTTTCTTTATCCTTTCATACATGCTTCTGATGTTTCCCTTATCACTTGTATTTTGGACTCACATAACTTGATCCAATAGTCATTTGCACACTGCCTGGCAGCCTTTTGCACATCCTTTCAAGCTTGCTTCAGCTCACTCAGAGTGTTACGCGTTGTTCTTTACTTGTTTCTTAAGAGAGCGATCTTCTTTTTATCAGTCAAGGGCTGCAGTGTCTGGCTGTTTGCCGCAAACCAGTCCTACCTCTTATAATCCACAGTGCGGTAAACCTCTATCGCTGTTTTATATATATAGAGTTTCCTTAAGTTTACCCCACTTTTCACTTGCTGTACAATTTTCTGATGTGTCAAGTGAAAGCGTCTTCAAGTTGCCGTTGTACTTAACAGGATCGTGGGCGTTAATAATATTAATCCTGGGGCTAGATTTGTGTTTAGCTGTGTAGATTCTCTTTGGTCTCAGTCTAACCCTTGCAACAACCAAAGAATGATCCGTATCACAGTCAGCACTGTGGTAACTTCGAGTTAATGACGTATCGTTCAGATGTTGTCTCCTTGTGATGATGAAGTGCAGCTGATGCCAATGGCCGGATCTTGGTTTCCATGTGACCTTATGCCACTCTTTTGTTTTAAAAAAGGAGTTTGTAATACATAGGTCGTTTCTGGTGCAATACTCCATCAGCCTTTGCCCATTTTCATTCATGCGACCGATGTTGTATTTTCCAAGGCACACTGGCCATAAACTCGAGTCCTTGCCCAAAAGAGCACTGAAATCACCGAGAATATAAATGTAGTCGGATTTTGGAACTGCCTTGATCACAGAATCTGTCAGCAACTCACTTGCGACAGGCATACAAGGATTCCCTTCTTTTGCACTACACGAAAGTGACAACTCGTATTGTTTGCAAAAGGATACATTTTTATTCGGAGCTGATCATACAATAGCTCCACGAGCGGAATACCACAACGGTATTATACATCATAGGATGTGATGACGATAAGATGGAATGAGGAGATGATATTACTACTGTTTCTTCTGAAGCTAAGCTGAACTATTATAACTATTATACTGTCCTTAACAACTACAAAGTATCCCCAGCGGATACACGTCTGATTCCTACGCCGTCCGGACTCTTTGTCTCAGCCCGCTGAGCGTGGCGTGTTCAGCCACGAGCAATTAGCTCAGCGTGCGTTCGTTGGTTTACGTGCTGGGCACTGGGCTGTGTTGACCAGAGTTACTTGGTCCTTCCCAGTCTCTTGGGTAACCCCAGCTCATCTGCACTGGTTGCCCTCCTTGTTGACACAAGTGTGTCCCGTTATAGCTATTTATAGCGTTTGTGTCTCTCCTGTCTGGTCTCCTATCCTGTTACGTCACGTGCCCTCTTCCTAAGCTCTATTTTAGCTCTCCTTAGCTTAGAGCTCTCTCCTAAGTCTTTGACAGGCTCTCCTTCCTCCCCTGTTGTGTTACAAACTTTTAAGTTGTGGGGTTAACACAAGTAATCTTACAAAAATTGGCTGTCTAATTTTGTCAAAGACTTCGTGAGTTTTCTACTTCTCTTATGGGGATAGGACAAGATCTCTCCTTTCCTTCGTCACACTGTTGTATTACTTCACTTGGCTAATTGAGTAGCTCATCACACTAGTACAGTTGGCTATAAACTGTCATTATATTTCTGAGAATTGTGAGGTCCCGATGGAATCATCCTCTATTCCTTTGACAGCATTCTCTACACCTCTAGGCCTGTATGAGTGGCGCTTTCTTCCTTTCGGTCTTCGTAATGCACCAGCCACTTTTGTCCGACTCACTAGGGATCTTCTGCACGGAGTGACCAATACATCTACTTATATTGAAGACATTTGCATCCATACAGCAGACTGGACAACACACCTACTGAAACTGCGACATGTCTTCGATAGATTGCGATTATTTGGTCTTACAGTGAAACCCACCAAAGTGGAGTTGGGAATGGAAGAAATTGATTTCTTAGGCCATACAATCACCAGAGGCCAACTAAGAACTGATGAGAAAATTGTGACCAAGATTCTCAATCTAACTATGCCTACGACCAAGAAACAGGTCCGTAGCTTGCTTGGTCTGGTCAATTATTACAGCAAATTTATACCCAATTTGGCTGAAATCACCAGCGTTTTTTCTAATGTGTTAAAAGCATCTGTAAAACTTAATGTTCAGTCTTTGACAGAATCTAACTCCTCATATCCTTCACATCATCAGAGGAAGTGAGTGTCGGTGCATATGCAGTGAAAATGGTGGCAAAACAACAAGAGGTTGCCAAGCGCAGGGATAATAGTCTTTAATTACCTCCAGCTGGAATTTCAATAATTCCCAGTAGCGAATTCTTCACTGCAAAGCCCACCCATGTTGCCTTTTTTTCTGCCTGCCCTCTACCTTTCCACACACACACACACACACAACGGTGTAATTGTTTTCCAGGAGTGACCCTTCCTCAGCGAAGCGATTCTCCTGCAGACCAGCAAAATCAATGTTAAGACGATCGAGTTCGGCATCAATCACAGCCGTTTTTCTCACATCGTCAGTATTAATCAGGTCAGTGGAAAATCTTGGACACATGGTTCTTACTTTCCAGGTTGCAATCCGTAGCTTGAGGTTTCGATTTTTCGTTTTAGCAGTACCTGGTGCATTGGTTTTACAGCCTGCGATTCTGATTTTGTCCTAGCCCAAAGCACCCATTGAAGCAGGCCGACTGTGGCGGATCAAAACCCAATTGGTCGGGGGATTCCCAGCTTGAGGCGGGCGGTAGCTCATCAGTGACACCTGTGGGTGTCTCCCACTGTCAGAAGCAAACCGCGGCGCCCCATGTCTACGCCAATTGACAAGGACTTATAACTCGTAACTGCTACCTCTCATTTTTATTCAGAGACCGGTTAAAACCAGGGATGGAGTTATACCTCTCCATAGTGTCAACACCTCATGTGCTAGGCATCATCGGATTCTTCTCCCACACCATACAAGACACTTGCAAGTCGTGTGCGAGGAAAATACATGGTACATTTTATTGCCGTTGGCTCATTGCATTGATATGACAGTCGCTATTAAACCCACACACAAAGCCACAGAATTCCCTATCCCTAGTTTTCTAAAGCCTATGCTAATTCTCTATCTATTTGGTTACACAAAACTCCTATCAACTATTCTACGATCTGAACACTACAAGTCCTGTCTCCCGTCTGACGATTCTCCTCGCGTGGTTACACACCACGCTGAGGGACCTTGAATCGTCCTTTGCCTTTTGCGTGTCAGGCCACTCGCCACGCTTACATTCGCTTCTCCTGTTGAGTGGCGTTCGTGGCTATCATGTAGGCGGGATGCTGTCGTGACCAGAGTGCTTACCCTCTGGTCAACGCCTCCGTGTCTCATGAGAGAACCAGTTACCCATCTCCCATTTCACCATATCCCCTGCCCTTACCTCGGGGCACCGTATCACCTCTTGGTCTCCTCGAGGTTGACTGCTCTTCCCGGTGGAGGGGTTGCGTTCCAGTCTTTGACACACACCCTCCCCTCCTGCGTTGCGTCATCAACTTTCACTCACTGGCTGTGATGCAAGAGGTTTCTAAAAAAAATTAGTGTCTCTAATTTTTTTGTCACAGACTGTAGATAACCTCGCTTTTGGCACTCTAATAGACTTCTACTGACTATTGACACAATGTAGTAACACTTTACTTGGCTACTGGCAATCGCCACAAACTTGTCTGGTTGGCGTGAGCCGTCTTCTCACATGCAATATTATATTTATTAGAGGTATGTCTGAACCGGACCGTTGTCTTATAAGACCTGCCCTCACATAGTAAATTAACTTACTACCCATACAAAGTTGACTTTCTTAGGGTCAACACATGAATTGCTTCATGTCCCCCATATAATATTTCACAACCATTACACAAGGTGTGTGCGATAGGCTTTACCTATATCGCTTCCGCGTGTAAAGTTATATTTCACTGTTAAGTTAGTGTTTCGTTGTCTATTATGTCCCCTGAACCGAAGTTATGTCCCTTTGATCAATACAATATGTATGTAATTTATGTGTTTGTTTTTCTGGTTGTTTGCGTGTTTGGATGTAATACTAAGGGTCCACGCCAAAAACAGGGGAGGCGGGGAACCAGCTAGTCTGGGATGACCGCCAAACCCAAATAAAAAAAAAAAAAAAAAAAAGAAAACAAACATTTAACGGAGCCAACAATTAAAAGTCGCGATGAGCAGCAGAAAAACTCGCCGACCAATATCACTCTCTCCTGTATATTTTACATTCGCTCTCACTTTCACACTTCTGTTACACGTCTTTCACCCTTAATCCTGTCACACATCTTTTATCCTCCCAATTATTTAAAACCCTTGGAGTGACACTGTACAAATTTGGCTCAGTTTGAGAACGTTGAGCTCAATGACTGTGCGACAATTGCTGCGCGAGTCATATATTTACATTATATTTACATGCAAGAGAAAGGGTTGATGGTTTGTACCCTTGGTCTTATCAACCACTGTGTTCTACTAAACTATAACTCTAAATATTGACATACTAATACTAATTCTATAACTATGTATTTAATGTGTTAACTACTTTAATACATTTTGTAATATTAATGCTACGATATGCTTTCATTAATCCTATTCTTTATCTATTCTAAGGGATGTAATCTCACTAATTAAATGAAATTGATGTGATATGAGGTATGTATCTTTCTGAAGTGGGTAATGTGAAAACAAATTATGTACCTTTATAAAAATGGGTAATGTGAAATATAACATAATTATACCTAATGTTTTTAATTGCAAAACAAGATATATGACTGATGTTCTTAATCTAAATGATGTAAATGTTGTATGTTCAATTATCTAATCTTTTTATTCTATTACGCTATAAAATGATGATAATAGTAAATGGTCATGTTTGCTAGATGGTATGGTTCATTAGGATGGAATGAACTGAACTGAAATGAAGCTAAGTGAAATGTAACAACCTAAATGGTACTATTCCTATCAAAACGTTAATCTAGTTTGTAATTACCTATTATTACGTCTAAATTCCTATTCTACTTTAATTTTAAGCTAAGTAAGTGGGTCAATCACTGAACTATCTAAACTATTAAACAAAATGAAAACTATTATATTTCCTAACCTAACTCTAATTTATCACTATCTTAAAATGTTATTTTACATATCACAATAAGTTTATATACATGGTATTCAGTTACCTCAGGTTAATTGTTGCCTGAATGTTTGTACATTGGTTTTATAGGCATACTATATATACACAATAGGCCTGGGTATCTGAAATACATTGCACAGTCATACTTGGGTCCTATGGGTAGTGCACCTGTAGAGTTAGCTGGTATCGTAGATCACTATTTTCGTGTCTGTATTTATGTACTGTTCTGACACTGTTTTTCTGTGCTTAACACAACCGATACACCGGAATGGAGCTTAGTAGGTAATGAGCTGTCCCAGTTCACACGGTGTTAATTTGTCTTCGGAGCACAGTTCTTCTTTTGATGTCTACAGACACATGGTAGTTCACTGTTCTTGGTACATGAGTAAGCACATAATGTCGGTGTATGTGTAATATATTTCACATAGAATATTATTATGTACTCATTTAATAACTACTACTCTACACTTCTATGTGGAATTTCAGGTATTTCTACCTCAGATGGTAAAATTAGTGACCACCTGTATATCCGGTCATTTCGATGCACACCACTCTGTATGACCGTGATCGGGGAGTTGTCGGTCTGGACAATGCAGTGAACATCCGCCAGAAATCGATGGAGCTTTCTCACCGCATAGATGACGCTTAGGGTTTTTCAACTCTGATCTGGAATATCTGGACTCATCAGGTGTGATCTTACGGTTCACGTAGCAAATCGGGTGGAAGATGCCCTCAAAAAATTGGCCTAGTGCTGCTGGTATCTGTCCTAGAATAATAAACGAGCCTAGGATTAGGCAAGCGGAGGATTGGAACATTACAAAAAAGGATTTTCATTTTTGACAATGCAGAAATTAATAATGCATCTTTGACATTTCATTTTACAGATGTTTTTAAAACATTGGAAAATACACTTGTAATTTCCCTTAAATTTGATATTAGTTTGCTATAGTAATATAATAATCCCAAAAGGCTTCTGACCTGCTGCTTTGTGGTAGGCATGGTCAGTTTCATAATTTTTGTAATAATTCTATTGTCGGTCTTAAGTTGACCCTGTGACATGACATGAACCAAAAAATTGAATTTATTTTAGGCCCAATTCAACTTTGCTCGGTTTGACAGTGAGATCGAAGAGTCGCACTCTGTCAAAGACATGTCTTAGTTTCAGTAAGTGTGTTGTCCAGTCATCAGTATGGAAACATATATCATGCGTATTCTGTAAGCTCACTACATGTATGCATCTTGTCGGATTTGCCAGTCCCGCTAATTAGTGTAGTTGCGCTATGTACGTCTGTCGTCTTATCATTAGGTGTGGGTGCACTGTGTTCGTCTGTCTCTACTCCTGTCTCTTGTCGTAAAAGTAAAGTTTCAACCTGTTGACATGGAACATCTTTAAGTGTCCGTTTATCGATATTTCATAGTCAACATTTGAAATCTTACGTACCACCTTGAATGGTGCTTGCCATTTCATTTGTCTGGACGTAACTGAAGTATGTTTTGATCTGGTTTACGACCAATGGTTCAAGCACCCTTGTTTGTGTATTGGTAAATTTGACCCTCCCTCTCAAACGTCTAGAAGCCAGAGTAGACGGTAGTACTTTAGCTGTGGGATGTTTAATCTTATGTAATAATTGTTGGCCGACATTACAAAAACGATAAAATAATTTTATATTATTCAAAAACCCTGGCCACTGAAAGTGAGTCTGAAATCTAGGCCTGGTTTTGTCTTTTGCTCGGTGACCAGCAAGCGGTGACTCATGTGCAGTTTTTTGCACAGTTAGGCGGTGTTGTACAGGTCGCACCGTTTGCTGTTTCTCATGGTTATCAGTTGTAAAATATCTAGTCAGAAAGCCATTATTAGGTTTAAAGAACCATGAGACATTTTTGGTTACTTTGGCTCTTTCTTTCATTAATTTTAAATAAGGAGACACACTAGGATCATCTTTCTGCTGTTCTATGAATTTCTGTCTGTTGGTATCATCTGTGCCAGTTGGAGAAAGCAACAGTAGTCTCTCATATTGTAGTGTGTCTTGATGTTTTACAGTGTCTACTCTAGTAGTTGCATTAGCTGCATTTAATCTTTCCCATGCAGCTATTTCATCACTAGTACATTGTTTCAGTTGGGGTAAGGAACCCAAAATCAAATCAGTACAAGGGTTGTCAAGTATTGCACAAGTAAAGGTACCCGAAAGGAAAGGAGTGTTAATACGGGCTTTGGCCAAAGGGTAAATTTCAATGTTACCCGAAAAGGTTCGGCATTTGACAGAGTCGCCTGTATAATCACTTGGACTCGCTAGATCCTTTCTAAGACCAATAAGGGTAGTGCCGCTGTCCAGCAAACATTGGCATGGTCTGTCGTTGACCATTGCATTGTGGAACACTAACTTGCCTCTGGAGGCTAATGCTGCATTTACACTCTCAGTTGAGCACGGTACTGTATGTCCACATTCTAATTTTCCGTCTGCATGAAATTGGTAACATTGGTCACAATTGTCAAAGCTTAACACATCGTTCACACAACAGACATCTTCAGACTCCTTGAAAGGTAATACATTTTCAACTTCACACTCAGTCTCACTACCACTATCAGAAGAAGTATCAATGAAAATAGCATTGTTGGCTTTCATACGTTGGCGGCCAAGGCATCTTTGGTACTTATTCATAAATAAATAGGTAAATACATCAATAAATGCAAGAAAATAAGAATATCAATACTTACAACTTTGAAGAACACATGATTTAACTAAACAATCATTCAATAAACCCAATTACACAATATATTTCGTCACGATAGGCACAAACTTAGCCCGCAACTTGTTCTTGTCTGCACAAATTACCGTCACTGACACAAATTAAACCCTAGTCTGGAGCCGTGGAAGAGTGGATTAGCTTGACTTTTCGTACAAGCACCACTTCTGACACCACATTAATCCTTGCCTGTCAACACCTCATGTGCTAGGCATCATCGGATTCTTCTCCCACACCATACAAGACACTTGCAAGTCGTGTGCGAGGAAAATACATGGTACATTTTATTGCCGTTGGCTCATTACATTGATATGACAGTCGCTATTAAACCCACACACAAAGCCACAGAATTCCCTATCCCTAGTTTTCTAAAGCCTATGCTAATTCTCTATCTATTTGGTTACACAAAACTCCTATCAACTATTCTACGATCTGAACACTACAAGTCCTGTCTCCCGTCTGACGATTCTCCTCGCGTGGTTACACACCACGCGGAGGGACCTTGAATCGTCCTTTGCCTTTTGCGTGTCAGGCCACTCGCCACGCTTACATTCGCTTCTCCTGTTGAGTGGCGTTCGTGGCTATCATGTAGGCGGGATGCTGTCGTGACCAGAGTGCTTACCCTCTGGTCAACGCCTCCGTGTCTCATGAGAGAACCAGTTACCCATCTCCCATTTCACCATATCCCATGCCCTTACCTCGGGGCACCGTATCACCTCTTGGTCTCCTCGAGGTTGACTGCTCTTCCCGGTGGAGGGGTTGCGTTCCAGTCTTTGACACATAGCACAAAGCCTGGGGTAAAATATAGAGACCATGTGTTGCCCATGCAGCACGATCCATCTCTCGGCCTGCCTAGTTCACTCCAGAGGAATGGTAACACCAATACACCTGGAACAAGACAAGATGCAGAAGCTGCCGAATCAGCAAAGCAATGCTCTAACTGTCCGTCGGTCGGAGCTTCGATCCTAGACCAGCTGCCAACCAAGGCTTAGGGCCTGGTCTGCCCTGCCATCACATTTAGTCTGTAGGCTGCATTTCCCCGCACCAGGATAAGGCTTGTACCCTCCCATTTGCGCTCTTCCGCCCGAAGCCGTTGGCACATTGTGGGTGTCGGGTTTGGTAAGCGCCGCCCAACATTTGGCGCTAACAGAAAGCAGGTAGTACCGTCTACTGTCATAGGTAGCACAGCCATATCTAAGACCTGACACAAGTCCTGGAGATACACTCAACAAAAACAAGTAGTAATAGCTATTACAAAGGAACATTGTATACCTAGATGCAAAACTGTATGCAACATTTCAGCTCTGCGGGGAAAAAAATCGGTACCACAAGATATGAGGACCGCAAACATTGTTACCATTTATAAAAACAAAGGTGGCAGAAGCGACTCCAACAACTCCAACTCGCGGCATTTCCTTACTCAGCATTACAGACAAGATTTTCGTTCGAGTAATCCTAAAAAGCATATACATTCTTGCTGAAAGAGTCTACCCCGAATCACTGTGTGAATTTAGACCCAACATGTCCACCATCGATATGATTTTCTCACTTCGGCAGCTCCAAGAGAAGTGCAGAGAACAGAGGAAGCCATTATATATTGCCTTCATCGACTTCACAGAAGCATTTGACCTCGTGAGCAGAGACGACCTTTTCAAGATCCTTGATAGGATGTTCACCCACCCTGCTGTCTTGTGAAATCATTTCACAAAAATATGCAGGGGACCATTTTATTTGATGGTTCAACATCCCAGTCATTCAGTCATAGCATCAGCAGTGGAGTAAAGCAAGGCTGCGTGCTTGCTCCTACTTGTTGGTATCTTCTTCGCCGTTCTCATAAGGCAGGCATTTGGGACTGCCACTAAAGGCATATACCTCCATACAAGATCCGATAGCAAACTTTTTAACCCATCAAGACTCAAGGCAAAGACCAAAATAAGATCATGATGCAAACAATAGATTACACGATTTATTGCCTGACATATTTCGCTGCATCTCGTCAGGTACATACTGCAGAATTCACCCAACATAAAATAACATAACTAGATAAATACTTCAAGCTGAAATATACACACGTTCGCACATTAATGTCAACTGTCTACAAGAAATCTCAATCGACAATCTTGTACCGATATTTTACACTTCAGCTTGAGTAATCCATCTAATCGCTTCACAGTTGGTAATGGGAGGCGACGTTTCAGAAATTCAAAGCAATGTTCTGACGAGATGCAGGGAAATATGCCAGGTAATAAATCGTGCAATCTATTGTTTGTGTCTTCGTTATTCAAATTCACTACGAGAAAACATTGTTTTGAAGATCAAGATGCATAAGAGAACTACTTTTTTTTTAAAAAGAAGACGCAGAACTGACAACTCATGCAGCAGAAGATCCCCGACGGCTCATAGATCGTTTTGCAACCGCCTGCAAAGACTTTGGGAGTAGATAGTAGGGTCGTTAGACCCCACTTTCAGCCTAGCTGCTAGGCTGAAAGGGTTTATGAAGGAAATATGGGGGAAATTTGTCGACTCGGCTCCAGAACCTGGAGGCTGGAAGGAAATATTTTTGGGCGGGTTTTTTTTTTCGGCGTGCGGGAAATTTTTCGTGGGAACGAAATTTTTGGCGGGTGATGGTGGGTGTAAAAAGTAATTAAGGTAAATGTTTAGTTGGTTCTGGAAAGCGAAGGGGGAAAGTTATTTTGGTTACATTAGTATGGGTAGTGATAAACAAGGGTGTGATGGGTCGTGGTTATACTCGATGAAGTAAGAGATGGTTACTGAACAAGGAGGTGTAGTTGGTTACTGAACAAAAAGAGAGGTGTAGGAGTCTGACACAGTAAAACACAGAGACAAAAGTAAAAACAAAAAAGTAATATAATCAAGTGTTTTTTATTGGTATACAACATCAAACTACTCTTAAAAAAAGGTTTACGACCCATACATTAAAAAAGGAGTACGACCCCTAAAGGGGGTCAGTTGGTTATTATAGATAGATGAGTGGTCCTGTAGAGGTCTGTCGTGTCTGTGGTTATTAATAATAGAAGGTGAATGGAAATGAATAGTAAAATCACCTATGAATTAATCGATGGTAATTATTACTAGTGGGGGAATGGGTTCAATAATGAAACAATCAGGGTCGTGTAATACGAAGGCATTCTCCCGTCTTAGGGATAAAAGAGGCCGCCGGGGTGGTGTTATAGGTGGTAGTAACTGCAAGGGTGGGTTCTTCACTGAAAAGCTTATAAAGAAGGACATGGTGGTAAGGGGTATTAGGGGTCGATATAGCGATGTTTATAATAAAAATGGTGATGTCGATCGGACCCGCAGATCACCCGGTGTCAATACGGTTCCAGGTGCTTGAACTGTTCCTCTAGGCGATATATCAGCGTCTACACGAGTCTCCTTGTCTATAACAAATACATAAACACAAACACAACGACAACCATACAAGTACACATAAAGACATCAATCAGACAATCAGGGGCATTTTAGAGTCAGACACACAAGTATAACGAATCTAAAATACAACCGAGCATACAACGAAACACACACGAATGCAGCCATAAACAGAATCATACAGACTGACAGACAGACACACAACCTCGCACACACATTCAAATACAACCAACTTTTAATGCGAATAACAGACAGAGGACCAGCAACACGCAGGTTGTATGGCTACGGTCAGGAACTTCTTAATGAGAAAAACACGCGGTGGTAACAGTACAACCGTGATATGAATCCGAGTCGTCTGCGGCAAAAACACGCGCTGGTACTAATAACCCCTGCTATCAATGCTTACAGCGTGGTTCTGTAGGTTGTTTCAAGTGACTTTTGGAGAGAGAGAGAGAGAGAGAGAGAGAGAGAGAGAGAGAGAGAGAGAGAGAGAGAGAGAGAGAGAGAGAGAGAGAGAGAAGAAAAAACTATACAATCGAACAAAAACGACAACCATACAAGTTTGTTTCAAGTGACTTTGGAGAGAGAGAGAGAGAGAGAGAGAGAGAGAGAGAGAGAGAGAGAGAGAGAGAGAGAGAGAGAGAGATTGTTTCAAGTAACTTTTGTTGTCCCTTCTTTTTCGAGAGAGAGAGAGAGAGAGAGAGAGAGAGAGAGAGAGAGAGAGAGAGAGAGAGAGAGAGAGAGAGAGAGAGAGAGAGAGAGAGCTATACAAACTCACATAAACTAACGTGTTAGAACAAGCCAAGCAGGGTTCATAACAAATGTTAATGAGAAAAACATCCAACCCTATACGACCGTTACTAACAGCACCCGCTGTTTCCCTGAGTAGTATGGCGCCAGTGAACATCTGGAAAACTAATCAAGCTAACCATCTCGTGAGAAAGAGCGGAAAGTCAGACGATCTCAGTACGTCGCGTCTTGAAAGCAAGGTAACGCGCATTAGTTACTTGGTTCTAGTCAGAGATAGTTGAAGTGTGATAGAACAGAATATTAGGGGTGTAGTAGTTTCGTTGTCGTATGGGCCAGTGTTATATCTGGCGAGTGAGTATAGAACCATCATATAGTCAAATACACATACATACAAAAGACAATCAGTGTTATAGCTGTGAGTGAGTATAGAAGCACCATATAATCAACTATACATACATACAAAAGACAAACAGCCGTGAGATGAGGTGCAGAGCTGTTAAAACTAGACAGATTAAGATATGGGGCTTCCAGTGTAGAATTTTATTATATGCATCACCAAAACTAAATCTCTACCAAGAACACAACCTCGCTTTCCATGGTGTTTTGAGGACAAGATGCTGTATTGGATACTGAAGGTAATACCCGTTTGTCTTGTGTGTTTTTGTATGTCTGTTTTTCACCACTAACTTTCGTCAATAACTAACTCACATCAGAGAAAAACAACACGACTTTAAAAAATACAATAAACCCCAGTGAAGTATAGGAGTAAAACAATATATTTATTTTTCGTTCACAATGTATGGAAATAATATAATGAATTATTATGATTACAGGGTGAAATAATTAACCATAAATACTATGTAATAACAGACGCGAACACAATGCAGCAGCATCCTCCACCACCGAAAACAAACAAAATCGAAGATATAACTGAGTGCATGTAACAATATTATTAAAAAATATGACAAGTGTATACTCATGAAATTGTATTAATGTGAGAATGTAATACGTACACAAGTAATCATACAAATATTTTATATACATAATCCAATAGACGAGTAAGTTATATAATGTAGTACAGAATAAGGTCAAAATTGTTATGGTTATGTTATGAGAAGAAATGGATTGGAGAACTTGGTGACAACTGCCAAGATCGAGGGGGACAGACCAAGGGGAGGGTTGAGAAGTAAAGATGTGGATGGCTTGGTTTTGTGGCATGCTCGAGTCAGAAACATGGATCAGCTCCACGACTCTGGTGATCGAGTGAGATAGCAGAACATGGTAGCGCCCACGCTTACCTGCATGGCATATGGTGGATGGAGTACAGAATAATCCATATATGTATCTAACACCTATCATAATATATTCTATTTCTGTTATACTAAAAAAAAAAAAAAAAAAAAAAAAAAAAAAAAAAAAAAACAACGTATCTCTGTCTGTAGATAACGATGCCCTGACGCTTAAGATTACGTATAACAGCACCGAATCAATAGTGGTGTTAATAGACCAATGTTCTTGTGGTCAGGCGAAAATTCGTCTATAAAATATAACATTAATTATATTTTGAAACAAAAAGCAGTCAGGAAAAAACAATCGACCATAACACAAATGTACATATGCTTATGAAACGGGCAGACGAGGGATTACCACCCAGTGTCTATAAAATATAACATTAATTATATTTTGAAACAAAAAACATTCACGAAAAAACATACGACAATAATAATTGTTTTAATCAATTAAATAAGTAATGGCATAGTCGATATATTATCACTGGCAACCTTTCTCTTTATATACAAATAAGATAGAGCATCTCTGTGTTGTGTGTATGTATATACAGAAGAGTCTTGTGTTTTGAAGCCTATATTGCTTCCCCCACTCGGTGTTTGAGTAGTGAGTACTTCTAAAAATGTGTCCTTGTTTAAATGCGTGTTGTGGGTCTTAGTCAGACCTTTGGTACTGACTTTATCATAATCGCCGACCAAATATATGTCTTACTACATACGAGGACCATCCCCTTCCCTTCGTATTCTAACTTGAAAAGCCCGGGGGTTCTCTTTTCATAGGCCTTGATAGTCTGGCAGTCCTTACAGGTATCAGTGGTAGGGGTAATTCTATGAACAGGGCAGGTTTAAGACGGGAACCACTGAGTATAGACTCTATCATACTCTGTTCTAAGGTGTGGTCTAACTACTTCGGAGAGTGAGTCGGCACTAAGGGCCAAATATAAAGAGTCAGTATCCATTTCACAAAGCTGAAAGTCGTCTTTAGAGATAAATGTGTCTAGAAAGTCGTAGTAGAAAGCCAACATTCTTAATTTGGCATACTGATAAACGAAAAAACCAATCTGTAGAGGTAGATCCCAGACAGTTCTCTTCTTTACTGTCTCGACCTCAACAATGTCGTCAGTAAGACCGGTCATTTTCTTAAACAAGGGATTATTTACGAATTTCGTCGTGTCTTCTACCTTACAGTAGGAGACATCAGTATGCTTGGCCTTATTGGTTAGAGTTTTGCCGTAAGCGGCATTACCTAACAACTTCATTGTTTCCGCCGTAATAGTCTCGGTGGTGTGTCTGTCTCCCTCACGTCTGGCATCAGACACCGTATCCCCAAATTGTTTAAAACAACGAACAGGTTTATATTCAATTACCTGATATATTTCAGTGACATCTAGATCATGTTCCAGATACCATTTGCACATGGCGGTGATGACGTAGGGGCTGTCTCGGACATCCGCGTTCTTTACCAAAAGGGGGTATGTGATTTGTATAGTTTAGTCTTATGGGTAAGTGTATCTGTACTGATTGAGGTACCAGTAGTAGTGTTTTGGGTGTGTCTTTGTTTTTTGTGTACTTATGTGTCTGTATGTACAAGTGTATCAAGTGTGTATGGGTGTCTGTATGTGTTTTGTGTCTGTCTTTGTTGTTGTACGCGTGTCTGTACGTGGTTGTATATAGTTGTGATGACAGTAGTAATGCTAGGCGATGGGTTGTGTCTGTACTTGTGTATAGTTGTGGTACCAGTAGTAATAGTATGGGTTGTCTGAGTGTGTACTTGGCTGTCTTTGTATTTTTCTTTGAGTGTTCTTGTGTATGGGTGAGTGTGTGTGTGTATTTGTGTCTTTGATTATGGGTGTGTACTTGTGTATAGCTGCTGTTGTGAGAGTAGTTAATGGTATGGTTTGTCTGTATTTCTGAATCTGTACGTGTGTTTGGTTGTCTTTGTGTTGTCTTTGTGTGGTTGTTTATTTGATTATGGTTGTGTACTTGTGTATAGTTGTGCTGACAGTAGTAATGGTATGGGTGTGTCTTTGTATTTGGCTGTCTTTGTATTTGTCTTTGAGTGTTCTTGTGTATGGGTGAGTGTGTCTGTATGTACAAGTGTATAGTTGTGATGACAGTAGTAATGGTATGGGTGTGTCTTTGTGCTTGTCTGTCTTTATGTCCATGTCTGTATGTACAAATGTATCAAGTGTGGTTGTCTTTGTGTTTGTAGGTGTGTATTTGTGTGTATCAAGTATGTACTTGGTTGTCTTTGTGCTTGTCGCTAATATTCGTAGTAGTATTATCACTACTATTGATTCTTCTTCACTTTACCCACCACCATTGCACTATACGTACTTTTCCCTAAAATTTTCCTTACTTGACCACTAATTTACCACTAATTTACCACTAATTTAAACATTACCATGTCACTGCGACCAATTTTCCCTAAAATTTTCCTTACCTGACCACTTGACCACTTTAACAGTGTCAAATGAAGTAACAAGACTTGATCTGGACTAAAACTTTATACTTTATTCTCAAGATGACAAGCCGTGTCTTCTCAGCTGGACTATCGGATGTTGACTAACCTTAACAACATAATACGTCACGATTGAGCATCTCCCACCCCTTTCAGTCTCAATGCTCAATCGTGCTGTATCTGTGTTTCCCACTAGATCCTAATTATACCCAATACTGTTACACCTCCCCATGTTAATTAAAGAATTTTCCTTTTAAAGGAAAAATCTTTACTCCTAATCCCCATACTCTATTCCCTCTTTGTATTCTAATCTTCCCTAAAAATCAAGTTTGAGTAAATAATATCTCTTTTATTTCTTCTCCCAGTAATATGGTCTGCTAACAAAACCTCCCCCCATATACTTCTTCTTCGACTTTTATTTATATAATACCCCGTATGATAACCCTGTTAATCCAAACAGTTTTTCTTCCTTTCTACATTCCGAACATTATATAGTTATCTACTACATAATTCTTCATTTCTGGTTCTTTCTTGTTTCCTGTATCAAATATACATAGTATAAGAACAGCTCATAAATTATTTATCGAAATCTTTGACCTTATAAAATTTCTCATTCTTTACTATTCTGGTTCTTTCTTGGCTCATCTAGTTTCCTGTATCAAATATACATATTGTAAGAACAGCTCATAAATTCTTTATCGAAAATTTTGACCTTATACAATTTCTCATTCTTTCAAACCCCAGGACGTACAAAAAATTAGAAAAAGA
>JACEFZ010013718.1:0-27653 GCA_014155875.1 Cepaea nemoralis
AAAAAAAAGGGGCAAATCGGCCCATTAATTTACAGAAGCCAATGTTGTGCAGTCAGAAAGACATGAAAGTCAGTCTAAAATTATCGTGGTAGACAATTGGAATTACTGTGTGAGTACGTGTGCTGCATATTTTAGCTTGTGAGATTTATTTTGAATAAAAACAAATGAAGAAAACGAAATATTTGGTAGTTGTACAAAAGATATGAGTTGACTTTAATCAATCACAACACTCGGGACATTCCGATACGCACCCCGTCCTCATTTGCACCAGCCAGCGAAGAGACGTAATACTGATGGTACCAGTAGCAGTCTGATTATGTGTCTTTCTGGCCTTTTCTTGGAGTCCTGAGTGTCAGCCAGATCCTATGGTCACCCTCCGCAGAATCATTCTAATCTATCTGTGATGATCTAACTGTTCTTCTGCAATATACACACGACTCTAAAGGTCTCCGAGCACATCTGTCTTAACGTCCACTAATACCCCACCAAGCGGTGCAGACCCTGCCAATCTATCCGTCTGCTCGTTTCCCACCTCACCAGCATGTCCTGGGGGGAAAATACAACAGATGCTCTCTAGTTGTGATTGTTGAATGGAAGCCTGCCAGTCTGCCCGAGGCATGTCCGTCTTCACATTTCTCATCATACTTTGTGAGTCCGTTACTATCACGACATGGTGTGCTGCTTATCCTCCAGTCAGTGGGACGCCGTCATGAATTCCATCATCTCCTTTCTCAGACAAGATGTTGTGGTATTATATGCCAGGCTCTCCTGCATCACACACCGTCCACCATACTTCGCTACAAATAATCGGACACTTCTTGAACCTCTTAGCACAGAGCCATCCGTGTAGATTGATTTTTTGAAATTATTTTTTGATACAAAAGATTTGAAACCTTAGAAAAGATCATTCTGGATGCACGAGAACCGGAGAGGCAGAGAATAAGAAGACCACAACGTGTATGTGTTCACGATATGATAGATATTGTCCACATGACAGTAATAGTTAGTTGCATACCCTTTACAGGACGTCGCCGTCACTCCTCGCATTTTTGTGTTGTTTGTGATTTCTTGACGAGATTGCGTTCAGTAGTTTGCCATTGCCCTCTGAACGACAGGAACTCATACAATGTTATGAAAACCAACGCAATGCTGCATGCTGCAAAATGGCAGTTCTTGACTCAAGTCAACAACCCCAAATGTTAATTAAATGCCTTCTGCCCCACCAATGTATTACTTTGAGCCACCTCTATCCATGTGTTACTTTAATTCCATCTGCCTGTGCTACTTTTACTTCTCATGGCCGAAACATTTATTACTCCAAAGTAACAACTTCTCGTGATCGAAAGATTTCACTCACTTGTACGTGGTGTGGTGCACAGGGGAAGTTTAAGACAGTAGTGCTGTGTATAAATGGACACTTTGTACCTCACCTCATGCCCGAGGTGACTGTGTATTGGGTTTAGGGAACCCCCACACAAGACGTCTGCCACACGTCCTTGTCTTAGACCACGGATAAATGGCCATAAATGGCCTGAAACTAACTGGTAAGGGATCTTGGAGTTGGTAGCCATTAAAGATACCGTAATCAGAAACTACGAACAGGAAACGCCTCTGACGATGAACAACGTACATTCAAATTCCATACATTCATCCGATGCCATGCCGATAAGCGTGGGAGGTAATATTTTGCCATCTCACTCGATCACAAGAGTCGTGGATCAGCTCCGCGTTCCTGTCTCGACCATGCCATGCGGCAAAGCCATCCAGGTATTTACTTCTCGGTCTTCCCCTTGGTCGCTTCCCTTCGATCTTGCCAGTTGTCACCAAGTTCTCCAAGTCATTTCTTCTCATAACATGCCCAAACAATTGTGACTGTCTACGTCTAATTACTCTAATCAGTTTACGATCTTCATTTGTTTCTTGAAGGACTTGTTCATTGGTTTTACATTCAAATTATGGGTACATAATACCTATTAAACAGAGGTGGATTTACACACTAATATGGGCAATGGGTCCTAATTTTTACCGAATGTTATTTCTATTAAATGACATTCAAAATCATATGTACTATCCCTAACATACGTTCTTATATCATTACTCCTTGTTTCTAATCCCCCCCCCCCCCCCCCCCCCAATGTGTCTTCGTCTCCTCTATTGTGTTTGCACTGTGGGTTTTAGTGTCCACAGAATGTGATTTCTATGGAATGACATTCAAGTTCATATGTAATCCACCTAACAAATGTCCTCCTTATATTAGTATATTAGTTCCGCATGAGTGATTTGTTATACTGTTTTTGCTCATTAAAAGAACTTGTTGGTCTTTGATTCACATGCTTATGCGCCAATCGGAATGTGGAATGGCTATCTTCGCTTCCGAGGTCACAGATCGTGAGAATTGTTTGGATATGTTGCCCTGGCATGCGGGGGTGCAGAGGAATGAACAGGCTGATAGGCTGGCAGGGAATGCACCTCTTGGTGGTAGATTGCTTATGGAATAGGGGGATGTGGTCGTGCGCTTGTGGGACCAGGTGGAGAAGGCGGGGGAATAGTTTGAGAACCCGTATTGGGAAAGAATGAGATTGCGGGGGATCGGCAGGGATTCTCGAAAAATCTCATAACTGAGTGGGAAGACCAGAAGAACTTTAAATCAGATAGCGGTGGGAACGATTAGCTGTATGACTCTTCTCTGACTGTTGAACGAGGGGCCGGAGCAACTACTGGAATGTCCTGCGTCCAGTGATGTCGGTTCTTAACACAACACACTTCAATTCAACTCGGAACGCCAGTGATGACACGTTCAGTATCACGATGGTCGTCTTCACTTCCCACTTTCCTGGTACCCACTTCAGGGACCCCAGTTCAATTTTTAAAAATCTGCCTGGATGTCAGTTCAAACCCAAGACCACTGTGCCGGCAAGCTAGCGTCTAGCCACTAGGCTACCGCACATCCCTTACAATGTCAGTCCTTCTATTTTGCACATGCACATGTTAGTGAACGGTTTTAGTTTATTTAGTTACTAGATGACCCGGCCCAGCTTCGCCCAGGCCCTGGCGGGGATCTATCTATCTATCTATCTATCTATCTATCTATCTATCTATCTATCTATCTATCTATCTATCTATCTATCTATCTATCTATCTATCTATCTATCTATCTATCTATCTATCTATCTATCTATCTATCTGTCTGTCTGTCTGTCTGCCTGACCCGGCTTCGCCCAGCCCCTGGTGGGGAGCATCTCATTTAATTCATATAAGTAGTCATATAAGCTCCCGTTCCCGACTATCTGTCTGTCTGTCTATCTGTCTGTCTGTCTCTCTGACCCGACCCGGCTTCACCCAGTCCCTGGTGGGGAGCATCTCATTTATTTAATTCATATAAGTAGTCATATAAGCTCCCGTTCCCGACTATCTGTCTGTCTATCTGTCTGTCCGACCCGGCCCGACTTCGCCCAGGCCCTGGTGGGGAGCATCTCATTTAATTCATATAAGTAGTCATATAAGCTCCCGTTCCCGATCTATCTATCTATCTATCTATCTATCTATCTATCTATCTATCTATCTATTTATCTATCTATCTATCTATCTATCTATCTATCTATCTATCTATCTATCTATCTGTCTGTCTGTCTGTCTGTCTGTCTGTCTGTCTGTCTGTCTGTCTGTCTGTCTGTCTGTCTGTCTGTCTGTCTGTCTGTCTGTCCGTCCGTCCGTCCGTCCGTCCGTCTATCTATCTATCTATCTATCTATCTATCTATCTATCTATCTATCTATCTATCTATCTATCTATCTATCTATCTATCTATCTATCTATCTATTTGTCTGTCTGTCTGTCTGTCTGTCTGTCTGTCTGTCTGTCTGTCTGTCTGTCTGTCTGTCCCGGCCCGGCTTCACCCAGTTCCTGGTGGGGAGCATCTCATTTAATTCATATAAGTAGTCATATAAGCTCCCGTTCCCCACTGTATGTCTGTCTGTCTGTCTGTCTGTCTGTCTGTCTGTCTGTCTGACGCGGCTTCGCCCAGGCCCTGGCGGGGATCTGTCTGTCTGTCTATCTATGTATCTATCTATCTATAGCCAGGGGACTTAACTTAAGATATAACAATGCTACTAAAAGTTATGTCCCTTGTTTTATATTTTCTTATGTTCAGTCATGTAATTACAAAATTAAATTTTAGTAAGGTAATAGCTGATAGCTGATAGATAAAACTATGACAGTTGGTTGCACTGGAATGAGAAGAAGACGTGTAGAAAATTTCATCTCAATCGGATGGACCGTTCGCGAACGCATAAAGAACGGACCCTCTACATACATACATACATATACACACCGCCTTTTATAGATATAGATTGTTTTACTGCCTCTCTGTGTTCAAGATCCATACACTGATACCAATTTAACGCTAGAGTTAAATATTCTTCTTCTTTCGTTCACTAGAAATTTGTCTATATCTACAATGTTGTCTCATGTATGAATATCACTATTTTTACACCGTTCATATTAAAGATTCTACATTTGATCCAACATTTAATTTCTTTTGACTCGAGCATTTCCTAGTGCTACAAAAACTTCTCAAGCCTTTCCTGTTGTATTCTTATTTTAATATCTCCTTTTGTTCCCCAATATGTTATTGTTGGACATCGGAAGATGTAGAGAAGCATGATCGTAAACGCCAGTCGGCAAGGCTTTTGATTATGATGATCTGTTCGCCCATTTATGTATACACTATCACATAAACAAGTATATAAGTTCACCTCTAGGTCAGATTTCACCAAGGGAGAACAGGTTAGATTCATTTTCATTCATCGTCATGTGCCAATAAGCGTGGGCGGTCATGTTTCGATATCTCACAAGATCACCAGAGTCGTGGATCAGCTCCGTGTTCTTGTCTCAACCATGCCACTTGGCCAGGCTATCCAGATATTTACTTCTCTGCCTTCCCCCTTATTCTTTTCCCGTCAATGTTGCCAGTTGCCACCAAGTTCTCTAATTTATTTCTTCGTATGTGCCCAGATAAATTTGACTGACTGCGTCTAATTTCTCTAATCAGTTTACGATTTTCATTTGCTTCTTGTAGGACTTGCTCGTTGGTTTTTCTGTCTGTCCATGGTATTCTTTGCATGTTCCGCAGAAACACATGTCCACAACCATTAGATGTTTTTCAGCTTGTCTGCTCATTGTCCACGTTTCACATCCATACACAAATGCATGTTCTATATAGCACTTCATCACTCTATTTCTCGTTGCAATTGACTTATTTTTATAAGTTAGTATGTTTTATATCTTGAAGAGGCTACCTTAGCCATGGCGATTCTTGTTCTAATCTCTTCAAGGCACCTCCCACCAGATGTTATGACTGTTTAGAAATAATTTTACCTATTCACTTGTTTGAGAATATTCCCATTTACTTGTATATTACATTGTGGTATTTCTTTCTTCCTAGTGACCACCATAATCTGTGTCTTTTTACAATTTAATTCTAACCCTAGTTGTCCACTGTGTGCAACAACCGCACCTACTAAACATTTCAGATCCTGTTCATTGTCTGTCATCAATAGTGTGTCATCTGCATATCTAATGTTATTGAATGTTATGTCCCCCAATGGTGATTCCTCTCATATCTTTTATTTTTCAGTATATTTGCCTTTTCCCTATGCATTTTTAGACCAATTGTTGTAACCTGCCATTAAGTGTGTTTAGTTTATCTTGCACCCGCTTTCTTTCGTATGTGCCACAGTAGGGAATTGTCATCAGCGAAGTGTAGATAATTCGGCTGCTCTGCCAGAGTTAACTTCATTCAATTTCCAATTATTTCCAGCTTTTATTCGTTTTCATAATTCAGTCTATAACCAGCAGGTCTTATAACAGATATAATTAAGTGTTCTAATCCTTTAACCCTCTCTAATAAGAGAATTGTATCGTATTCATATCTGAGTGCCTGAACGAATGTCCGCCAATCGTGAAATGATCAGAACTGCACCAAAATGTGTAGCCGTTATTACAAAAGGACACAGCAGGCAGCATACATCTTGCAAACCCTGGCTAGATAAATTTATTGGCAGAGCCAGATAGCTTTGCTGCCCATTACAACACGTCTTTCTAAGAGAGTGACAAGCTATCAAAACATGCCGACGAAACTAATTCTGCCCGCTGGGTCAAGAAGATCGATCGACCCTTATGTCCCTTAGCCCGCTCAGCAACTGTCTAAAATCAGAGTAGGGCGACACTCCTGCTGTAGCTTGTGTTCACGACTTGATAGATTCTGGAAAATAGCACTGCTATATGGTGAGACATTTGGGGTATGTGAAAATATTGTAAGGTGAAGAATAGTGTAGTTCGACTTGTAAACATACATTTCCATTATACGTTTTGTTTGTTTTTCACTGTTGGTTCTTCGTTCATTCGTTCTTTCGTTTGTCCATTCATTGCTGGAATGGCTGGTTGGTTAGTTGGCTGTTTGGTTAGTGTTGGTTGTTTGGCTGGTTCGGTGGTTCTTTCGTTCGTGCATTGATTGTTTGGATGGTTGATTGATTCTTTCGTTTGTTCGTTGCTGGTTTGGTTAACTGTTTGATTGGTTCGTTCGTTCATTCGATGGTTACATGGCCTCTGGAAGACTTGTGCTCGAACTCTTGAGACCTCTCAGTTGTTGTTCGAGTCTTCTTAGTCTCGAAAAGCAATATTACACGGGTTCAGGCAATTGTAAAGACTTTCCTCCCGGGTAGTGGAGGCGGACGAAATCTCTATCTCACTTCTAAGGAAATTTGAACCCAGTATCACGGAGTCTGCAATAAGGTGACTTGGCTCCATGCCGCTAGGACGCTCATTGTTAAGTTCAACAATAATTCAGTGAAATATATAGTGCTTTAGGGGTAGATAACATTACTCTTTCAATACCACAAGGTCACAACAACGAGAGAACTAACCATAAAAACAAAATTACCAAATCACTACTTTCACAGTGCTAAATCATCACCTTGTGAAAAACACACATTAACAGATATTTTTTTTAAGTTTATTTACTAAATAAACGTTAGAAGAAGAACCACATGCGACACTTTGAATGTTTCCGTTCCTAGTTTTTATGTTGATAAGATAACTTTCTTCAGACCCCGGAGTTAAATATTCTTATGTTTTGGTTGTCTGTCTGTCTGTCTGTCTGTCTGCCTACCTGTCTGTCTGTCTGTCTGTCTGTCTGTCTGTCTGTCTGTCTGCCTGCCTGCCTGCCTGTCTGTCTGTCTGTCTGTCTGTCTGTCTGTCTTTCGTTTATTCGCTGATAAAGGCTTTGATCGAAAAGTTTCTTTGTATCTATATGTGTTTTTCCTTTCCCTGGGCGTCCTAGTTACATATTGTGTTTTCTTTGGACTCCAATCATTTATAGACAGAGAAAGGTTTTAAGTTTACCTGGACAGTACAATGTGTCGTGAGAATGACCCGTTTCTTTCGTCGATTTTTTTTGTCCATTCTATGTTAAGATACATAGGCACTGAACTCATATCTATTGTAAGAAGTATAGACACTGAACGACATTCTATTTTAATATGCACAAACACTGAACTCATATCTATTTTAAGATGCACAAACACTGAACTCATATCTATTTTAAGATGTATAGACACTGAACTCATATCTATTGTAAGAAGTATAGACACTGAACAACATTCTATTTTAAGATGTATAGACACTGAACGCCATTATATTTTAAGATGTATAGACACTGAACTCATATCTATTGTAAGAAGTATAGACACTGAACGACATTCTATTGTAAGATGCACAAACACTGAACTCATATCTATTTTAAGATGTATAGACACTGAACTCATATCTATATTAAGATGTATAGACACTGAACTCACATCTATTTTAAGATGTATAGACACTGAACTCACATCTATTTTAAGATGTATAGACACTGAACTCATATCTATTTTAAGATGTATAGACACAGAACTCATATATATTGTAAGATGTATAGACACTAAACTCCTTTCTACTTTATGATCCATAGACAATGAACTCCATTCTATGCATTACATAAATAAACACACATAGTATTGTTTGGCGCTCACAGAAGGAGAAAAAAGAAGTAGAGATCAGAGGACGCACTAGACAACATACAATTTTGAAAGCTATAGTTACCGATCGGGATTCGAACCTGTCACCTCTAAATGACGACAGCACCTCGCTGCAAGAACAAGTGTACTTCTACGCATGACCAGCTAGACACTTCATGTTAAGATGCATTGACACTGAACGATATTCTTTGTTAAGATGCATAGGCACTGAACTCCCTTCTATGTTAAAATGCATAGGCACTGAACTCCCTTCTATGTTAAGATGTATAGGCACTGAACTCCCTTCTATGTTAAGATGCATAGACACTGAACTCCCTTCTACGTTACGATGCATAGACACTGAATTCCCTTCTATATTAAGATGCGTAGACACTGAACTCCCGTCTATATTAAGATGCGTAAACACTGAAGACGCACGCAGAAAGAAAACACCCCCACGTAAATTACAAAGATTTAATATAAAACTTCATGTCACAAAGAAAGTGGACAGCAGACATGTGAGAGGAATACATATAATTCTTTCCTGTTAGCATTTCATGAGGAGTGTGTGACATCTGCTGATGCACCTCGAAGCTCAGTGTCCAAGTATTTGAGACCTTAGTGTGCAGCATGCAGTTTTATACGGTTTGCTTCCTCTGGAGATATTCCACCTAAGGTAATCAACTTCCCACGGGCAGGCTTTCTTTCCTAACAACGCTGCATGGGCGGGATACTTAAGTTTACTCTTTGCGGTTTCCAACTGCCGTCGTAAAGGTTTTACGGTGATCAACTAGCACACGGAACTCCTTTTTTCCGCCCTCAGCCCTGATCGGAGAAGGATAGGTATATGTTTCCACTGCCCAAGAGATCAGAGAGACTAGCTGTGTCATTAAACATCAATTATCATCATCCAGTGCTTGGCCGGCTGGCGTGGGCGATCATGCCTCTCCACAAATTGCGACCTTTGACGTCATGGATCAAGTCGTGTGTTGACTCCCTTCCGTGCCGCCATGGCACAAGACTGTCAATAATCTTCTCACGCCGTCTTCCTCTATCTCTCTTTCCGCAAATCTGTCCGGTTGTCCAGGGGGGGGGGGGGAGGGGGGGGGGAGAGATTGTAGGGTTTCAGGGGGGGGGGGAGGAATTAAGATTATTTAAAGATCGCGTTAATACTAGAACCGATTACTTGATATTGTTTTTCCCTCCATACTTTACGGTTTTGTTCTTCTCGCCCTTTTGAAATTCGTTTTATAACGTAAGTAGACCCGCAAATCACGTTTTATTTAGACGTCTAGACTGTTCTAGTATGCGTTGTTAAATTTAGATTCCATTTTTACGTTTACTGTTTAGGGGCAGGAGGGGGGATTTATAGGGAGGATATACGAAATGGGGTGGGGGGAGGGTTGACATTCTTAACATATGGTGAAGGGGTGCATGGGCCAGAAAAGGTTGAGAACCACTGGTATAGTCCAATGCCAGAGTGACAGTCTCTGTCACAATTTCCTCATCTGTAAGACAAGGCAGGTTCCACAAAACGTAGTTTTGGACCAAACACAAACGAATGACGGAAAATGAGAACTAGAGGTGTTTCACCGTTATGGCTTAAAAGTGGTTAATATGGTAGCATATACGTTGTATTATAATGCAATGACAACATTTCGGCGATATATAAGCCCATTGCAGATAGGGAAGTCGCCTAAGCCGATTAATCATCCCGTGGAATAGAGCCATGATGCGAATTTGTGGCTGCTTTTATAAGCACTATAGATTTTTTGCAAGTTAACGGAAATAAAACTGAGCACCACACTTTGAATATTCAAATCTAGCGTTAAGTTAGTACTACTGTATGGACCAGAAACTTGGAGAAAGACTGAGACGAATACAAACAGACTTGAAGCGTTAATTGATTTGTAAAATAAAATGTTGCATGTCTGTCGCAGAACGTTGCCATCAACTCCAAAATCAGATTGATATTCTAGACATGTGTACATTTAATAGTTTACCATTGCTTTCTACACGAGAAATCAACGTTGAATTCCAACTGATCGGTGTAGGGAATGATTTTCCTACCCCGCCTTTAGGGCACCAGAAGTTCAAGTACGAGCGCATTAAGCCACGCAGAATTAATTGGTACCTGTGTAAAATAGGACTAAAATAGTATGACCATTGTGGAGCTCATAGAGAGAATTAGATAAATACCAGCGAATCAAGATATGAAGAAAAAAGTCGACGATGGAAGTATCTACATTTAGAAAGCCTGAGAAGAGAATAACTGGAAAGGTTTTTGTATGGAATCCACAAAGCAAAAGAAATAGAGGAATACCTAAAAATGCACGGGGTAGAGAAGAAGAGTCAGATATTAATACTTTAAAGAATGTATGTTAACAATCTTAACACTCTTGATTTAAAAAAAAAAAAAAAACAGTGTTCAGATTGGCTGAAGGGAATCGTATGGTCAAACCATCCTTGCGTAAACAAAAATACATGATAGTTAGTATAAAATTACTGTGGTATGCAATTCAAATTACAGCTGTAGACAATTAAAATTGTTTAAAGTTGCATATCCCTTACAGGACGTTGCAGTCAACACCAGCATTTTTCAGCTGTTGTTGATGTTCTTGGAAAGATTACGCTCAGCAGTTTGCCATTGATTTCTGGGCGACCGGCTCACATACCCCGTAAGTAACCAACTTGACGCGATTCGCTGCCGAATCTCGCGCAGCTGTGTTCCTCAAGTGGATATACGGGATTACGGAGAAAGTCGTTAACTCCTTCGCCAGGGAGTTCTATGTCAATATCTTTATATTGTTTTTATTTATTTATTTATTTATTTATTTTTTTGGACAGAAAATCTCGTTGATTTTGCTTTATTTTATGTTTGACTTCTGCAGTATGCATCTGACGAGATGCAGCGAAATGTGCGAGGCAATTAATACCGCCTTCAATTTTACACGCCCCCTACCCCGCCCCCTTCTTTCTATGTGCTCACTGAACCGTAACACCCAGCACCGGATATAACTACACCCGAGATTTTCTTAGTTATTTACAGATCCGTACGTGAGGTGAGTATGCAGGTTTTTTTCTCTATTAATATTTTTACTATTAAACATTTTCTTCAACTAACATTCTTTTCAATTAACATTTTTTTCAATTCTCATTTTCTCTTCATTGCTTCTATTTTTCCATGCATTTGTTCCTCTCGTCCTGTCATCACCTTCTAATGTAGTCACAGGAGTTCTCCTTGACTGTATGTTGTGTTTGTGAATGTGTTTGTTTGCTGATGAAGGCTAATCGCCGCAACGTTCTGTATGTGTCTTAACTCTGTTATGTAAAGCTGCACTACTTTGTGTCATTTTATATTGTTTAGGCAATATATTGTGCAGCTTAATGTTTGTGTCTTCATCTATCAAAGATTAGGTAATTATGTTGTATAGTTATAACCTTTCGCGTAATGTTGATTGCAACTTTGCCAATTCCCATTGTGTTGTTTTATGTCGTGTGTCGGTATCTTTCATCAGCTGTTATAATGTCACTGAGATATCAGAAACCTTTGACTTTGACTTGCTCGAAAGTTATCCGCTGTATTTGAGTTTTCAGTTTGTTTGTCGCGCGCCAAACCAATTACCAAAGTTTTAATGTGATTACCATAAAGTAATGATAGAATGAAGTAACCATTCCACAGTCAGAACGCCGCAGAAACTAGCAGACTACAGAATACAAAAAGTAACCTTAGTTTAGTTGAGCAAATGTCCCTTTTGAAAAGAGCCACCGGACACGATCTAAAGACGATCAACACTCCTTTTTTTGTTGTCCGACTTCGATTTGTGTGACTCTCGTGATTTTGCTTTGGTCTGGGGTGCTCTCCAACATTGTCGCAAAATCTGGCCATTCCCACGCCCAACCATTTCTTCCGGGGTGAGTCCGTGACAAAACGGTATGAATGGAGCGCGGTCCAGCCCTTTTCAGCGGTGCATTAAAATTGGCTAAAGTCGTGCTGGTAATCAATGCAGTCTTATTCACTGGCCGTTAAGTGTCTACAGAGGAGGCAAGCCTACAAGAGGCTGCTAATAGTAGCAAATCTGTAACCTTTTTTTAGATTTACTTTCTTTCGTTCTTGGCATTTCCCTAGACTCTTTATTTATATTCTTTTTTTAACTTGAAATGATTAAATGATTTAGTTCTTCTATCTGAATAAATCAATACCAAAAGTATTTGAATTTCATAGAATTTATAAGTGTCATAATAAATCAATGCATTAAAATAAATTATATAAAGAGTTGAGTTGAGCTGAGTTAAGAACCGACATCACTGCACTCAGGACATTCCCATACGTGCTCCGTCCCCTCGTTCAACAGCCAGCGAAGAATCATACTACTAATCGTTCCCACCGCTATCTGATTAAAAGTTCTCCTGGTCTTCCCTCTCAGTTTTGAGATTCTTCCAGAATCCCTTCTTATCCCCCGCAATCTCATTCTTTCCACGTATGGGTTCTCAATCTGTTCCTCCGCCTGCTCCACCTGGTCCCACAAGCGCACGACCACCTCCCCTTTGTCCATAGGCAAACTACCACCAAGAGGTGCATTCCCTGCTAGCCTATCAGCCTGTTCATTCCCCCGTACCCCCGCATGGCCAGGGCAAAATATCCATACAATTCTCACAATCTGTGACCTCTGAAGCGACGATAGCCATTCCACACGAAACATTCCTTTATTATAATATAAAGGAAACGAGTAAACACAAGAAGCTATTTAACACAATTATATGTCTGCCAGTCTCTCTCTCTCTCTCTCTCTCTCTCTCTCTCTCTCTCTCTCCTCTCTCTCTCTCTCTCTCTCTCTCTCTCTCATCTCTCTCTCTCTCTCTCTCTCTTTCTCTCTATCATTTGATCATTGCCGCCCCTGTCTGTTTTACTGGCGTTTGCTATAACAGAGGTAATCAACCAAAGGCTGGCTTGATGGATAACTCTTGAAGCTGCTTGTTCGTATACTACCCTGTCATGTGCCGCAAGCGATAGAGTGTGCACAAATTCCCACATTTCTCAACACACGAACATGTTTAAAAACTGTTGTTTTAACTTAAATATGTAGCCAACTACTTACTTACACAATCATCGTTTCTGAAACTACGCACGACTACACACCGTAAGTTAGAACTGTGATTGCCAGCTCATCATCATCATTATGTGCCATGCAGATAACCGTGGTCGGTTATGTTTCGCCATCTCACACCATCACCAGAGTCGTGAATCAGCTCTGTGTTCTTGTCTCGACCATATCACGTGGCCAAGCCATCCATGTATTTACGTCTCTGCCTTCCCCTTGTTCTTTCCCCCTCAATCTTGCCAGTTGTCATTAAGGACTCCAATTTATTTCTTCCCATAACATGCCCAAAAAATGTAGCCTGTCTACATCTAATTTCTCTAATCAGTTTACGATTTTTATTTGTTTCTAGTAGGACTTGGTCATTGGTTTTTCTGTCTGTCCATGGTATTCTCTGCTTTCTCTGAATTTTCTGAAATATTTTCACTGTACAGGGAAAAAAGACCTGGAGACATTATACATCCCTTTCTCACACCTCTTTTAATAGGTTGATACTGACCAACTTCATTATCAATCCTTATGGCAGCTTGTTGTTTCCAATATACGTTTTTTACAAGTCTAATGTCTTTCCCATCACTTTGTAGATCCGCAAGCATCTCTATCATGTTGACACGTCTAACTTTATCGGAAGCCTTTGTATAGTCAATAAAGCACTTTACTTAGTTTACTTCTATAGAACGTTCAATTACTATTCTCAGCATATACACAATATTTACTGTATCCTTGCCTTCTACAAGCCCACACTGTTCTTCTCTTATTTCGGATTGTATTTTATTCTTAACTCCTTGCAAGATAATTCTTAGCAAAATCTTCGTGGTATGACTCATTATACCAATTGTACAATGTTGATCCGATTCCATGGCTTCTGATTTCTTTGGAATTTCAATAAATACAGAATTACAAAATTCAGATGGTATATCTCCAGTATTGTATATTGTGTTCAGCAGTCTGGTGACTTGATCTATTCCATATTGTTCTAAAGCATTAATAATTTATGTTGTGATGTTGGCTGAACCGGGGGTCTTGCCAGTTTTCATTTGGTTAAGAACATTCCGAACCTCCATCTTCAAAATTAACCGTCCTTCATTATTATTTCGAACATCATACTGTTCTTCCCTGTTATTATCACAAAGGTTTTTCACATAATCTGACCATATATGTAACATTTGATCTTTTCCTATTATGATTTTTCCATCTGTTGTTTTTAGGCAGCCTGTTGATGTACATGTTCTGTTATTAGTAAGTTCCTGAATTCTTTTGTGCATTGATGTGGGTATGTTCTGTTGTTGTGTTGTATTATAATGAAGAGGTGGAATGAGTATATAATGAGTATATAAGAGAATTATATAATGGAGAAAGGGAAGAATTAACAGAAGAAAGTAACTTAGAAGGCCCACCTATTCTAAAAGAAGAAGTCGCTGAAGCTATGAGACACATGAAGAAAGGAAAAACAGCTGGGCCAGATGAAACCACAGTAGAAGAATTAGAAGTATTGGGAGAATTTGAGGTAGATATATTAACCAAAATGCTAAATGATATTTACAACAGTGGATATTTACCGAGCGATATGGTAAAATCTGTATTTATAGCAATACCAAAGAGACCAGGAGCAATTGAATGTGAAGATTTTCGTACAATTAACCTCATAAACCATGTCACTAAGCTTCTACTCAGAATTATAATGAGAAGAACAAGAAAGAAAATAAAAATGGAAATTAGTGAAGAACAGTACGGTATTATGGAAGGAAAGGGTACAAACAATGCAATATATATATTACGAACACTAATAGAAAGGTCAATAGAGAAACAGAGGGACATATATTTATGCTTCATAGATTATACTAAGGCATTTGATAAAGTAAACCATGATGAGCTGATTAAAATGTTGGAAGATATCAACATTGATGGGAAAGATTTAAGAATAATAAAGAATTATTCCTCCCCACGACGCTTGACGGCAGAAGTGGAAGATGATGATGATGATGATGATGATGATGAAAGAATATATACTGGAACCAAGTAGCAGCAATTAAAATGGGAAATAAAGAGGGTAGTTACGAACAGATAAAGCTAGGAGTACGACAGGAGTGTGTCTTGTCACCCGATCTCTTCTCCCTATATAGCGAAGTAATAATGAGAGAGATCAAAGAGAAGCCAGGAATACTAATCGGAGGATATAATATAAACAATATACGCTATGCAGATGACACAGTATTGGTGGCGGATAGTGCAACAGGCCTACAACAATTGTTGGACATTGTAGTATCAGAGAGTGCACGGAAAAGACTCTCCTTGAATATCAAGAAAACAATAACAATAGTGATATCAAAGAAAATGGGGACACCAAAATGTGACATAGAAATAGAAGGGGAAATTCTCAACCAAGTGGATAATTTTAAATACCTAGGGGCACTTATAACATCGGATGGAAGATGTACAACAGAGATTAAGAGCAGAATAGGGCAGGCAAAAGCCGAATTTCAAAAAATGAAGAGTATCTTATGCAATAAGTCGCTATCAATGAATGTAAGAAAGAGAGTGCTAAAATGCTATATAGAACCAGTTTTGCTGTATGGCAGCGAATCTTGGAATGTAAATGAACAAATTAGGAAGAACTTAGAAGCAACAGAGATGTGGTTTTTAAGACGAATGTTGCGAATTCTTAGGACTGCCAGAGTAACTAACAGCGATTGTCTGAAAGAGGCTAATGAAACTAGAACACTATATACAACAATAAGAAAGAGACAAACAGCTTTCTTTGGTCATGTGATGAGAAGAGAGGCATTGGAGAACATCGTGACAACTGGAAAGATCGAGGGGAAGAGAGGCAGAGGCAGACCAAGAGAAATGATGCTGGATGGATTGAGACGGTGGCATGGAGGAATATCATCAGCAGAGTTGATCCAGAACACCAAAGACCGAGATCTGTGGAGAGCCATGAACGCCTACGCCTGCCGGCACGGCACTTGATGATGATGATCGTTGTATTACAATTTCTATGCAATTTTTCTCAAGCCATGCTCCTTTTGCCTCCTTAGATAATGTTCCGACTTTTCTGTGAATTGTTTTCATATTTGGCAGGATTATATTTGTTGTGTCTTCTTGTTTCCGTTAGTTGTATAATTTCTTCAATCATCCATTTCTTACGACCCACCTTCATTAATTTTGGAATAGTTGTTTCTGCAATCAAACGGTTTGAATTCTTCAATATTTCTCATTGATCATCCGCATTTTGAAATGTGATCTCTAGATCAGAGTAGACAGTCAAAATTGTTGGAGCATATTATGAGAAGAAATGAATTGGAGAACTTGGTGACAACTGGTAAGATCGAAGGGGACAGACTAAGGGGAAGACCAAGAAGTAAATACCTGGATGGCTTGGCCACGTGGCATGGTCGGGACAAAAACACGGAGCTGATCCACAACTCTGGTGATCGAGTGAGATGGCAAAATGTGACCGCCCACGCTTATCGGCATGGCACATGATGGATGGATAGATGGATGGAGATCAGACAATATATCAAATCTATTCTTTACTTCTATTTTAAAATTGTCTTGTATTTCCTTGCCATTTATTCAGTGTACACACATCATATTTGATGTTTCTTTTGTATACTTGACTTTCTTTAACGTCACCCTCAGTGTGCATGTAATCAATCTGTGATCACTGTAGCAGTCAGCTCTGGGAATTGTTTTTACAATTGTTAACGCATTTCGAAACCTTCTTCTCATCAGAATGTAATCAATCTGGTTTTTAATCTTGCTATCAGGAGTCCTCCATGTCCATAATCTTCTAGGGTGTTGCTTAAACCAGGTGTTTCCTACAATCATTTGCTGCTCTTTTGCCCATTCTACAAGTCTGTATCCGTTTTCGTTTCGCTTTCCCAAACCATGGTTGCCTACTGTGCATCCATCGCCTTGATTTCTTACCTTTGCATTGAAGTCACCCAATATGATATTTATTTCTGAATATTTTACATTTTTTTAAGGCAGACTCCATGTCATCATAAAATTCCTCTATACTATAAATAATCTTAGGTGTGATGATAATACAGTGTTACTAGAAGAAAACGAATTATAGTTTAAAAAATCTAGTGGAACAAGTAAACAGGCATAGTGCAGAATGTGGCTTAGATACTAACACTCAAAAACGAAAACAATGATAATTAGCAATGGAAAGGTTTGCCACCAGTGAATGTCACAGTAAACAGGGAGATGCTAGAACAAGTAACAAGTTTCTCCTTTCTTTGATATGTAATAACAGATGATGGCAGAAGTGAAATAGAAACAAAAAAGAGAATAGGCAGGCCAAAAATGCATTCAACAGCATGAAATCACTTGACACTATTAACATACAAAGAGACTAACAACGCACTAAAATGAGAGTTGTCAAATGTTATGTATATTCAACACTGTTGTATGGCGCGGAAGCCTGGACATTGAACGAGCAATTTAAAGTCGAATAGAGGCCCTGGGGATGTGGATATACAGATGTCAGAGTCTTGCATAACACAAGACACGTAGCTCGTTTTCTGGCAAGTGTGAAGTAATATCAAACTATCAAATCACACGAAGTGAATATCCGAAAGTATTATTCACACGCTTTATTGACGCGCTGCAGTTATTATCGCACAAACATCGCGCACTGACAATCCATAGCAATCATTTCAGCATGAACAATATCACTACAATACATAATAATACATGCAAGCAATAAACATCTCACTTACAAGTCAAACTATTCAAGCATTCGACTCAGTCTCCCACTGTCGTACAGGCTAGCTCTCAAGGCAGATTCAAACACAACTCGCGACCTGTCCGTTCAACAACCTAAGCCCGTCTGCCGGTTCTTGCGTCCTACACGCTACACGCTCACGTCGGCTGGTGTCCCCTGCACGGTTCACGGGGTGAACTCAATCGCTGTGCGTGGCTGCTTATCCAGGCGTCGGTAAAGACGCCGCGTTCTCTCTGCCGTGTTTAACATTACTCAGGGTTGCGTGTTGTTATGGTGTCTGGCGTTGGTACAGACAACGCGTCGCAACCTCGGATGTGAGACCTTGACACTCTCCACACCCCTTTTTCATGCAAGGATTTCCTTACATGTATAATATATCTCTAGGTGTTCTTAAACATGTCAAAGTCGAACATTATACATTAACAATTATCATAAATATATACAGGTGAATAGTCAACAATATGTATACACCACTTATGTTGGACTATGAAGTACAACAGTCAAGTATAATCTATTTAATGGGCATTACCTCGCTGTGACCCAGCTAGTCCGGTAGGTATCGGCTAAACTGGCCCCTACCTCACAACCAAGAACAAAAATACTAAAATAATCAGGTCAAGCCGTGAGCATCTCCCTCTGAGATAACTCCTCCATCAGACCTCTGCTTAGAGTTTCTAATGAAGGTCAACAGTTTTGGCAATATACTGTCCATATCTAAACGATGTTACATTGACATGTTATTTATCAAGCACACATGTTAATGGTTACAATACATATTTACATATCACCAACAATTTAGAATAATGTCCCCTGGTTATTATACAGAAAATTTAGGAACAATAATTTATCGTCGTTTACAAGACATAAATTACAATTGCAAAACTCATTTCTTAGTGTCATAATTTGATCCTTATTGACAAATGTGCACAAAAAGTCACGTTTTGTAAAGAAGCAATCAGTTATGATGCTGAGATTACATCATATACAAATCAACATATACAATTCCGTATATGGAAATATTTTAAATCACATTTTAATACATTTGTCATACATTTATATACTTTTAATATTACTATGCAAAAATCGGAAGTATACAGCTGTACTATTACATGTGTGTGATGTCATTCAAACAACGCTGGTCCGTTCTGGATGGATCTTCCTATAAACGGAGTAGTAGTTGTTACTATCAGCTGTTGGATCATCTCTTCCGACTTCTGCTCGGATTGTACTGTCGCAGTCATCTTTCGTACCTTGTTAAAACGTCTTGGGCACCTCGGTCTGGATACTTTAGGATTACCTCACGTTTAGTGGCTTGGTAACTTCTTGGATCCTGTAGTGTTGTCCCGTGACACTTCTCTGTAGTGTCTGGTTGTTATAATATTTATTTACAATAATAATTACATTCTTTCTCATATCTCACAGTTATACAACACAATTAGTTTACATAATACTGATTCCATTCTTTCACATATCTCACAATTATACACGCATTCATTCGCATGATAATAAGAATTACAATATGTACATAAGTTATATACATTGGGAGATACAATCTTCCCCATCACAATGGTGTACACAGCGTTACTGACACATTGTCACAATTGGCTGTGGTACTGAGCACTATCTTACGTTGCAGTTTTATACACCCTCTGCACTGTGCTCTGGTGTCGACTGGGTATTAGGTTCCTTGTATGGACATCTCGACAAAAGGTCTGCAAGACAGTTTTGTGAACCCTTTATGTGGTTAACCTCATAGCTATAGTCCTGCAGAAGAAGGGGCCATCTTGCCACCCTGCTGTTACTAGGCGTTCCTCTGGTAACAATTGTCAGCGGAGTATTATCTGTTCAATAATGAAATGTTTGCCTAACAAAAATCTAGAAAGTTTACGTACCGAAAATACCATGGCAAGAACCTTGAGTTCCGGTGTACTGTAATTTCGTTCGCTGGTGTTCAATTTTCGAGAGACGTAGTATACTGGGTACAAGATTTGGTCGTGTTCTTGGAGAAGCACACCTCCAATGGCTACGGAGCTCGCATCACATCTTAATCTAAAAGTAATATTCAAATTTGGGAATTTCAGAATAGGTGATTTAGAAAAATATGAAAGAATTTTCGTAAATGCTGGCCTTAAACATTCACTGTTTACAATCACATTGGGGTGTGTATTTGTTAGTAGATCAGTGAAACATTTGGTCAATTCAGCAAACTGAGGAATAAACTGTCTATAATAGTTTAAAAGTCCTAACAACACTTCGCAACTGTTTCTTAGTTGTCGGAAGCGACAATTTCAAAATTCTGGACATGATGTTATCGTCAGTTGATATAAAAACCATTTGAGATCTTATAGCCCAAAATGAAATTTCCTGAAAGGCTATATCAACTTTGGAAGGTTTTACAGTCAGTCCATGATGTCTAATTCTGTCAAATGTCTGCTGTAGTGCTGTTATGTGATTTATCATGTCCTGTAAGTTGGTCGTCGTGTCAAGACCTGGTGTCGGTATCTCGTCAGTGTCCGTTGTCGTCCCGTCTGGTCCACTATGGAGGTGCTTGCTGCAGTCTCTACTTGTTCGTCTTGCCTGTGGTGATAAGGTTTGAGCATGTTAATATGGAAAATTTTATGTTTGTCCCTAACTGCAATCTCGTAATCTACCGTCGAAATTTGTCGTAGCACTTTGAACGGTCCTTGCCATGAGTCAGTTAGGAGATGTCTATCACTTGGCAAAAGAAGAAGAACGTCCTGTCCTGGCGTCAGTGTAATAGTTCTATTTCCTCTGTTAGCATATTGTCGGTAAATAGCTCCTGATTTTTGGAGAGCTTCTTTGGCTAATATACATGATTTCATATGGTGAAATGGGTATAGACAAAGTTGTTCTTTCAGTCAACATAGATTGGTACATTACTAATGAGGAGTGAGTGAACTTGGTATTATGGCTCCCTAACTTAGTTCTAATATGGGAACAGACTTCCCTGATGTCTTTGGAAGTTATGGTTTTAGAAGGACTCGCTTCTGGCGAAATTTAGTACCTCTTGATGTTATGTGGTCAAGAGGATCAATTCTGTCGACAGAGATATTTTTGAAAGGTCTGCTTGTTGACTCTGTTAATTGCAGTTAAGCTTGCGAGTGTTTCTTCTGTTTCACAAGCTTATGGCAGATGTCACAACTTCTGCAATACCGTTTGGTATCACTGCGACACTTAGGCCAATAGAATTGAGTAAGTAATCTTGCTCTTGTTTTAGCATCAGCTATATGCCCTGCGAAGGGTATGTCATGTGCTAGCTTTAATGCTTGATTGCGGTTTTCTGCAGGTAGCACCGTTTGTTCTGTAGTGCTAGAACCTTTGGTATAGTACCGTGTCAGAATTCCGTTTTTCAGAGCAAAATACCATTTAGCATTCTTTGCTACTCGTGGCTTTTGGCCTATAAGTTTAAAATACTTCTGCAAAGATCGATCGGCTTTCTGGGCTGTTATAAACTTCTCCCTGGTTGTTTCAGGAGATGTCACAACTGGACTTATTTGTTGTAAAGCCTCTGTTTGATCGATTCGATCTTGCATTTGGGCAGTAGATCTGCTTACTGCATTTGTAATATCGCAACGATCATTCTCATCACACATTGATGTTACATTCACACAATTACATGTATGTTCTGGCATAGCAGGTTGGTATTTGTACATTCATTTACAGGTGGTAATACATCATGAATGGTGATTGGTGATGAAAGTGAAATGGTAGTATCAATATTACAACTGACAGATGATGTACTGCTGTCATGTGGTATGTCATTCACTTCAGGAAGGTTTCCAATGATAATATCGCAGCAAGGATTGGTTAATGCTGCGCATTTAACCTTTCCTGTAAGGAATGGTGTAGTTATATATGCCCATGCAAGTGGATATTTTTCTATGTTCCCTGAGAATGTCCTGCATGTGACATATTTACCACTATATTGTGATGGTAAAATATAGTCTCTCTTTAGACCAATGACGGTACATCCGCTGTCTCTTAAGACGGTAGCAGCTTTACCATTAACATACCCATGGTGGATATTCAATTTATCTTGGGGGTTAATTCTTAAATTGGTCTCCTCATTGATATCTGGTATGGAATGGCTGCATGTTAAACTGCCATCCTCATGAAAAGAATTACAGATGGTACATCTATTAAGGTGAACCACCTCAATAGTATGTGCTGCATTTACAAAATGATGTTTCACAATTTCTTCGTCTGAGGAAGAGCTATCACTCATGGCTGAATTAGTCTTTGCAATCATTTGC
The DNA here is from genome assembly GCA_014155875.1 of Cepaea nemoralis. Taxonomy (NCBI): domain Eukaryota; kingdom Metazoa; phylum Mollusca; class Gastropoda; order Stylommatophora; family Helicidae; genus Cepaea; species Cepaea nemoralis. The sequence continues at coordinate 22,161 of JACEFZ010013718.1, forward strand.
TTGCCTTTACAAGAGTGGCGCCAATGGCCATAAGCTTTACAAAGGAAGCATTTTGTGAGGCGTTTGTAGCTCTTTCTCACCCTATCTTGCTTGCTTAAGTAATTCTGCAAGTAAGTGAGGTACCCAGGGTGTTTGTCACACATATCATTTTCCTTGTGTGAAAACTGGCAATATTTACACTGATAGTATTTCTCAGTATTTTGCTTGTATGGTCTCTGTTTATTGTGGGGCACTGACTTTGATTTACCATATGTGGCTGGTGCTACAAAATCTGTACTAGTCAACCCACTAGCGAAACATTGTTTATTGGCTGCAAAATAACCAGAGCCACGACTTTCAATCTGTTGAACACTTTCACACTGACATTCCAACAAAAATTTTGAAAAGGGAGCTGGGAGAGATGCGATAATCTTATCTCTCAACATAAGATCAACTAATTTGTCATAACTTCCATTTACTTTGGCTGCTGACAGCCATTTAGAAAAAATATTTTGAATTTCTGAGATGTAATCAGAGAACGTATGTGTTGGCTTAGGAGACAACTTCCTAAACTGTTCTCTATAACCTGATTCATCTAGCAAAAAGTGTGACATAATTTTTGCTTTAATGTAAAGATAATCTTCTTTCAGGTCATTTGGGATCGACTCTATGACTTTAAGAGGTTCCCCAGAAAGACTTCTTACATATACTATCCCCCATTCAGGTTTTGGGATTTTGTAATGATCCATAACAAATTCAAAATTTTGGGTGAATGCTGCTATGCAATCACCTGTGTTGTAACTTCTGATCAGACCTTAGTACTTCTTATGAGGTTGATCTTTGTCTGTTTCTCTATTCACTTTATCTTTAGAACATTCAGCTTTTAGCTGTTCAATTTTTAGTTGCATTTCTTGCTCTTCTCTCTTACTTTGGGCTAATATCTCGGCTTGCCTCACTGCAGCTTCTGACTGTTTTAGAGCAGCATCTGATTGTGCTTGTTGAAGCTTTAAAGCAGCTTCTGATTGTGCTTGTTGAAGCTTTAACGCAGCTTCTGAGTCTGCCTCTTTATTTTTCAGAGCAGCTTCTGCTTGTGCCTGTTGAAGCTTTAATGCAGCTTCTGAGTCTGCCTCTTTACTTTTCAGAGCAGCTTCTGATTGTGCTTGCTTAAGTTTTAAAGCAGCATCTGATTCTTTTAGAGCAGCTTCTGCTTGTGCCTGTTGAAGCTTTAAAGCAGCTTCTGATTCTGCCTGCTTAACAGCCAAATCTAATTCAAACTGTTTGAAAGCCTCTTCGGCAGCTCTATCCTCACCTTCCCACTCTTCTTCTTGAACCAGAAGATATTCTGCATATTTATTCTCACTCCAGGCTCTCAATTCCTCACCAGACATATTCAATGTTAAACCCATTTCAATGAAATCGTTTAAAGAAGACATGATGAACAATAGGTATGATGGAATAAATATAACCAAAATTACTTATGATGTTAGTAAGTTACAAATATCTATAGCACAGTTAATGTCTAAAGCCAGACTAACAAAAGTATAAAGAGGAATGGAAAACATTTTATACTCAAGTAATCCTTGGGTAATGTGCTGTTCAGTGGTGCTCGAAATCACACTGGAACGTCTTTCAGGTTGACGCACAAAAATTTTTTTTTTTTTGAAGTTCACCAGACTCAGGTACAGTTGACACAAAAACCCTGTACTATTTAAACTAAACGAAATTAGAACGTTTGTAAATGTATGGTGTGTGTAATGTCACTGAAGTCTGTAAAGGTTTGTATGCTGTCAAGTATTATTGTTAGTCGTTACCACAATCAACAACTTTCACGCTCACGCTAACCCTACTCAATGACATTCAAGGGCACGGCCGCCATTTTGGATTTTAGGTACAAAATGTGTTGAATTTAGTGATAAGTCTGAAGACGCCTCGGTTGGCTACAAATAATATCTTCACACTTATAATTTAATTAAATCAACTCTATTAATTCGTTTACTTTACCTTAATCTATGACTTGCGTACTTCTATCGGCATGTTCACATTCGCTTCAAACTCGGACAAAAAAATTTCCACGTTCGCATTTGATTAAAAACCCGGACGAGCCCCCACATTCGCACTTGTCAGAGTCTTGCATAACACACGACAAGTAGCTCGTTTTCTGGCAAGTGTGAAGTAATATCAAACTATCAAATCACACGAAGTGAATATCCGAAAGTATTATTCACACGCTTTATTGACGCGCTGCAGTTATTATCGCACAAACATCGCACACTGACAATCCATAGCAATCATTTCAGCATGAACAATGTCACTACAATACATAATAATACATGCAAGCAATAAACATCTCACTTACAAGTCAAACTATTCAAGCATTCGACTCAGTCTCCCACTGTCGTACAGGCTAGCTCTCAAGGCAGATTCAAACACAACTCGCGACCTGTCCGTTCAACAACCTAAGCCCGTCTGCCGGTTCTTGCGTCCTACACGCTACACGCTCACGTCGGCTGGTGTCCCCTGCACGGTTCACGGGGTGAACTCAATCGCTGTGCGTGGCTGCTTATCCAGGCGTCGGTAAAGACGCCGCGTTCTCTCTGCCGTGTTTAACATTACTCAGGGTTGCGTGTTGTTATGGTGTCTGGCGTTGGTACAGACAACGCGTCGCAACCTCGGATGTGAGACCTTGACACAGAAGATTGTGTCGTATTTCATGGAAACAAAAACAATCAACTACAGAGGTTCTAGAAAAACTGGGAATGTAAAGAGAGTTGATTAAAGAAATAAAAAAGGTGCAAGTGAAATATTTCGGCTTCATTAAAAGACATAACACTATTATAAATAAAACGTACTCCAGGACTGCCCAAACTACAACATATCCAGGCGAACCTTCTGGCCTAGAGAGACAACAGTGGAAGATAAACTCTATGGATCGCTGAATGAACTAAAAAAGACTTAGATTCATACAAGAGACAACATTGCGGTTGTAGACATATTTCAAGCGAACGAAAGAAGAAGAGGAATAAAAACCATACTGAAGGGTAAGGTTGAAGGCAAGCGAGCAAAATGTCGGAAACGATACAAGTGGGAAGATAACATCAGGAGATGGACGAACAGCAATCTGACAGAATGTACTTGTACAATCAAGGCGGGAGACAGTCAATGTCGTAACTCCATTGCAGCCAACCTTCATTGTGAAGACGGCACCTAATTGCTTGATTGGGGATAGGGAGAATATGGCCACCTATTCCTTTGCGGATTCAGGCCTTCAAAATATAATGGCCCTATCATATCTCACAACCAATAACCATTGCAGGAAATTGTTTAGGGACAAAAGCGTTTATTTGCAGTAAAGATAAAAGATGTTTATTTTGTTCCGTCGCTGTTAAAATACCCGTCCACAACCGGAAGTTTGATGGTTGTCATCTAGCAGAAGTGAAACCCTCCCCGGTCCACCCCTATCTCTATCTAATGGACTATTGACTATTGGCTTTGGGCACTGCAAACTGACTGATACTCTTTCATAATCGTATGGTTTGTTATTATCACAACGGTGCGCATTACATTTACCTATCGCACTTAATTGAGATATGTTTTGGCCGTAATGCAACTATATTTATTAAAATATCGGGCGGTACCTGACCTGTCCTCAGCTTTAAAATTTAAATTTTTTAAAAACAAAACAAAGTTAGTTGCTGAGTTGCTCTGCTGCTACATCTTCATCTACTTCATCTACATGACATGAAATCCTTTTTTTTAAACAGTACCGTGCTGTCAACCCCAGCATATTTTTTTTTTTTGGGGGGGGGGGGGGGGGGGGGGGGGGGCCTATTTGTGATGTTCTTGGCAGATTTACGTCGCCGTTAAGTAGTTTGCCATTAATTTATGAACAACCGGCATTCTTACCAATAAGCCAATAAGTAAATACCATTGTAGGGAAATACTGAAATGAAAAAATAGCAACGCAAGGTGGTCTGCTGCCAAATCGCCCGCAGATGTGTTTCTTCGAACGCTGTACCACCACGAACTGCGTTTGTAACCTATGTTATTAATAATTAGTTAATAATAATTAATATTATTGTATTTGTTGATGTCTAATCTGCTAACTATGTCAATGAAAAGTGATAATGCAGCCCTTAGCTTAGTTACCAAATGGTTGAGCGGTGCCCAGTATTCGAGTAATTAACCCGAGAAACTGGACCTGAACTACTTACTTTCTATATTAATTATTATATTCATTTATTATTATATAATATATTTAATATAATATATATAATATAATTATATACTATGCATGGACTGGCTTCGGAATAGGCAACTCGGTTAGGCTGTGAAGACTTGGTTGTCCCTTACTAAATTTTAACTTAGCAACCTAGTGTGAACATAGTGATGAATGCTTAATCTATTTAATGCATAAATTTAAAAAAAAAATAATTAGTAAAGATGTTATCAATGAGTAGATGCACTTCAAAACAATCTATTCACTTATAGAATTTAAATAAAGCAACCATAAACAATAGGCTGCACACTTTTTTTATCTTTGCATTCTCTGCACAATTTGTTGCATGGCATATTTCACTGAAACCATCTGGTGTATGCTGCAGAGTTGTGTATCATATGAAGTGAATCAGTGAATTGTATTTTGGCAGAAATATTTAACACACGGTCACTGATACCATTCACATGTGGAGCATTTGTTTACTATCCCCATGGTAATTTGCAGATTCACTATAATGTCTTTCTGTGTGCACAAACTTGGTTGCAGACTATTGCTAAGTCCTCAACATATTTGAGCAATCATTTTATTGTTTATTGAATACAATATACAAAACACCTTTGCTTTCTTAACTTGTGGCCACAAATAAGCAGTTTTTGAGGGATAGCTGAACTTGGAATTTTATTCCCTGTTGACTGCACAGAGTTTAAAAACGACTGATGGAACTCTGGTTATTCCCCAATCCTAGTATTTTTTCTTAGTTTGCAATTGCGGCGACTGCCCGCCACCTATTTCAGGTAGTCTGCCATACACCCAAAATAATTGATAAATACAAAATTTTTTTGAAAATTTGGGTTTCTGTTTGGTTTATAATGTTGTTCTTTCCACAGGGGTTTTGGGAAAAAAACAAATGCTTTACATTTTCATTCATTAGACAAAGAGAGGCTATGAATGATGATTGTCAGATGAAATATGTTGTTTGCAAATTGCCTGCTGTATTTGAGATTATTAAGTAATATGTTTGCATGTCTTGAGGCGTACTGGGTATATTGCGCCAGCCTAATATTTGTATAGACCAGGCAGAATTCAGAGGTGATGCTAAACAATACCGGCTGCTTTTACTTCTGACAATATTTTCTGGGACCTGTGTTAGATTTAATCTACTTCAATGGGGATGTGAGCATATTACCACAGGCCACTGGTAAATATGCTACTAGCCACTGTGCTACCATTTTTGGTTCCCTTTTTTATTTTCAAACCTCATTGCAGATTTAAGTCCCAAATTGCTGGCAATTTTATTG